>CAJQZJ010032004.1:7974613-8002423 GCA_907164525.1 Lophiomys imhausi | reverse complement strand
AATGCCTACACACTGTATAGATTAGAAGGAGGGAATGCCTACACACTATATAGATTAGAAGGAGGGAATGCCTACACACTGTGTAGATTACAAGGAGGGAATGCCTACACACTGTATAGATTACAAGGAGGGAATGCCTACACACTGTATAGATTACAAGGAGGGAATGCCTACACACTGTATAGATTACAAGGAGGGAATGCCTACACACTGTATAGATTACAAGGAGGGAGTGCCTACACACTGTATAGATTAGAAGGAGGGAATGCCTACACACTGTATAGATTACAAGAAGGGAATGCCTACACACTGTATAGATTAGAAGGAGGCAATGCCTACATACTGTGTAGATTCTGTCAGTAGAAACTGCTGCACATGGGACTGATGGTGCCAGCTGGGGAGCAGTGCTGGGCAGTGTTGCCAGAGAGGCTTTCTGGACTCTGAGAGCGAGCCAGTAACTTCCCTTGAAGGAATGATGGTTCCATGTTCCGTTGCTAGATGATTCAGGGTAATCGTGCTCTGCAAAACTGCTCCTGTGTTTCTATGTAGAACAGAGTTGGAGTGCGGTCTTGGTCATTAAAAACAGTTTCCCTAGCCATGCGTGGTGGCACACACCTTTAATCCCAGCTCTCGGGAGGCAGAGGCAGGTGGAACTCTGTGAGTTCGAGGCCAGCCTGGTCTACAAAGTAAGTCCAGGAGAGCCAGAACTACACAGAGAAACCTTACTTGAAAAACCAAACCAAAATAAAACAAACCAAAACAAAAAACCAGTTTCTGTCCATCTGGGATGGGGCTCAGGCGTGGTACACCCAAGTGCTTGCCAGTAGGCCAGCTCACTTTATTTATAATGTTCTGATCATTAATTAAATGCTCTAGAGAAATGGACCATGTTTAAAAGAATTCAGATAACCTAGTAGGTTGTAGATCTGATGAAAATAGTTTTCTAGTTCATTTTTCTTGTTCTTAATCAATAGAGGGCATTTAAAAATTATTATTTAAAAAAAACTTCTTTTAGACAGTGTCTCACTATGTAGCCTTGGCTGGCCTGGAACTCACTGTGTAGCACTGACTGGAACTTGCTGTGTAGCCTTGGCAGTATAGAATTTTCTGTATAGAATCAGATCCACCTGATGCATTTTATGTGCAAATCTGCTTCTCAGCATTCATTCTGAGTTATACCGTAGTATTTGCTCATTTCTGTCACTTTGCAATTTGTGACCCTTTCTGGTTCGGAAAATGGTTTCCAAAATATACACTTTTAAAATAAAAAAGTAAATCAGTGTGAATGTTGAAATATATTTCATATATTTTTAAATTTAGGAAAAATATATTCCATGCATTACCTCGTCAAATGTGTTTTGTGCTGCTTTCTATTTTGCAATTATAGATCCATGGGCATTTATAAGAGGTAGCGTGTGTAGATCCCTGTGTCCTTTACCAGTATTTCCTGATGTCAGTGTTTTGCAAAATGATAGAACACATCATAACCAAGGCATTGACCCAGACATAATGCGGCCATAGAACATTCCACCAACACAAGGATTCCTCAGATGACCCTTTTACAGCCACACCTTCTACTCTGCCATCTATCACCATTTTGTTCTCTGTTTCTGTAATTATGTTGTTTCAAAGATGTTCTGTGAATAGGAGTCACACAGCATGTAAGCCTTTGGAGCTGGCCTTTTCCACTTTGCATAATTCTCTGGACACGCATCCAGACTGTTCCATGTGTTAAACATTGTTCATGTCTTACTTCATGGTTTTTTTGTAGTGTGAATGCACCATGGTTTCTTTTATTGTCCACTCACTGGATCTGGGTTGTTTCTAGGCTTTTACTGTGATGAAGTAAAGCTGTTACAAACACTTGTGTATAGGTTTTTGTATGGGGGAAAAGTCTCACTGGTGCCAGAAATGTAATACAGAGATATGTGCGTGCTCGGTAAGTATTCCGCCACTGAATTTCACTCCCAGCCCTTGGGTGAACATTTTGCAGGAGAATCTCTGTGGGAAAAAAATGTGCAGGAATGCAGTATGTGGGTCCTATTGCATGTGGTTATTAAGAAACTGCAGTGTGAGCTGGGCGTGGTGGCGCACGCCTTTAATCCCAGCACTTGGGAGGCAGAGGCAGGGGGATCACTGTGAGTTCGAGGCCAGCCTGGTCTACAAAGCGAGTCCAGGACAGCCAGAGCTGTTACACAGAGAGACCCTGTCTTGAAAAAAAAAAAAAAGAAAGAAACTGCAGTGTGTGCCCCCAGTTGCTCTGCTTGTCTACATCCCACCAGCACTGTGTAGATGGCCCATCCCTTGCACATCCTTGTCAGCAGTCCCTGTTCTCCCTCGACTACCTTTAAAAAAGAGATTTATTATGGTTTGTTTTGTTTGCTTTGTTTTGTTTTTCAAGACAGGGTTTTTCTGCTGAGCGTGGTGGCGAGTGCCTTTAATCCCAGCACTTGGGAGGCAGAGGCAGGCAGATCTCTGTATGTTCGAGTTTGAGGTTAGCCTGATCTACAAAGCAAGTCCAGGACAGCCAGGGCTGTTACACAGAGAAACCCTGTCTCAAAAAACCAACCCCCCCAAAAAAAAAAGATTCTCACAGAGGGGTGTGAATTGCCCAGGCTGTCTTGAACTCACTGTATAGCTCAGACAGGTACTGATCTTGTGATTCTGCCTCAGCTTCCAAGTAGCTGGGATCACAGGCCGGGACTACCAGGCACGGCACACGAAACAAATGCTTATCATCTTGATATGATCTCCTTATTACCTTTTTACTTCTGTAGATTGTGAATGTGGTGTTGAATTTTAAAAACACTTTCCCTTTCCCTAGACCATTAGCATTTTCTCCTGTACATCTTTCTACACATGTCTCATGTTTACCCTTAGCTTATGTGTGTGATCTATTTTAATTTTGTGTAGGTTGTGAGATGTGGGTCAAGGGTCACTTTCTGACTCTTACTAGCCCATTGCTGAGGTGCCATTTGCTGAAAACATAGAGCTATTTTTCATCAGCAATCAGTTGAGTGCATTTGTATAGGTTTATCTCTGAGTTTCCTATTTTGTACCTTTTTTTCTGCCCTGCCATTGCCTCTGGAGATTTGACATCTTTTACTCTATTTGGTTTATTTCATTAACGTTTTGTAATTTTTGGTGTGCAAATCCTGTACTTAGGCTGGCAAAATGGCTCAGTGGGTGAAGGTATTTGCTGCCTAGTCTGATGACGTGAGTTCAGTCCCTGGAACCCACATGGGAGAAGCGTTGTCGTTGGTCCTGTATTTTATTTTTGGTATTAGTGTGTTGTTGCTAGTGCAATAAGATGGAGTTGCTTTTCTCATCTGTATCTTTAACTTTGGTAAGCTTATTGGTTCTAGGAGGTTTTTGTTTGGCTTAGATTCCCTGTAGTTTTTAATGTAAGGAATCATCAGCAAATAGGGACATTTTAATCTTCCCCTTTCTGATCTGTTTGCCTTTTATATTCTTTTTTTTTTTTTTTTTTTTGGTTTTTCGAGACAGGGTTTCTCTGTGTAACAGCCCTGGCTGTCCTGGACTCGCTTTGTAGACCAGGCTGGCCTCGAACTCACAGAGATCCGCCTGCTTCTGCCTCCCAAGTGCTGGGATTAAAGGCGTGCGCCACCACTGCCCGGCTACCTTTTATATTCTTATCTTGCTTTATCACACTGGCTGGATGGGAAGGGCTGCTTTGCCTTGCCCCTGATCCCAGGCAGAAAACATTTAATCTTTAGATTAATGTTAGCTTTGGGGCAGGGTACTTTAGGCATTATCTATCCAGTTGAGTACTTTCCTCTCTAACCCAGTTTTCATGAGGTTTTTTGTTTGTTTGTTTGTTTTGAGGAATTCCTCTCTATTTTATTTTTTTTCTTCTGAGATCAGTCAGGTGTTGCTAGGTAGCCCAGGGTGGCTTAATAGCTGAATAGCCTTGGCTGACCTTGAACTTGTGGTCTTCACTCCCCTATGCAGAATTACAGGTGTGTGCCACCTGGCCTCCTATATTCCATTTTTGTTTTGTTTTGTTTTGATTTTAAGACAGGTTTTCATTGTGTAGCCCTCACTGGCATGGAACTCACTATGTAGACAAAGCTGGCGTTGAACTCACAAAGACTCTTTATTGTATTTTTCTTTCCTTTTCTCTTTTTTTAATCTTCATTTTAAAAATATTTTTTTCCTTTTCATATGAAGGATTATATTAAATTGTTTTTCTAGTCTTATCTGTTACAGTATGTAATTTTCTGGGATTGGTTTTTTTTTTGAGACAGGATTTCTCTGTGTAATAGCTCTGGCTGTCCTGGACTTACTTTGTAAATCAGGCTAGCCTTGAACTCACAGAAATCCACCTGCTTCTGCCTCCCGAGTGCTGGGATTAAAGGCATGTGCTACCATGCCCAGCTGGTATATAATTTTTTTTATATTGCCAAATTCTATTTGCTAATAGTGTTTGTTTAAAAATTATTTTATGTGCATGGGTGTCTTGTAGGGGGTTAGATAAATTAGATTTAGAAAATATATAGGGGTTTCTGATACTGTCTCTTAATTTGGGGCATGAAGAGCATTATCAGCATGTGGACTAAAAACAGGAAACAAACAGGAGACTTAATAGACTGAAAAACAAGGTTGAAGTCAGGAAAACAGGAAAGACTTAATGGACTCGAAGAAACAAAGTATCTGGCCTGACATTGTTTTCAGCTGCTAAGTGGGCGGAGCCCAAATTAAGCTGAAACAGAGTTCCTCCTATTTAAGGACAGTGCATGGAGCCCAGAAGAAGAAGAGGCCCCTGATGCTAGAGAGCTCCAAGAGTCCTGCTGAAAAAAGGGCTGGCCATCATTTGATGGCCAGATTTCCCTGAAGTGGAAAGAAGCTGGTGAGCAAAGAAAGCCTGAGCAAGATACCAAAAGGCCAAGGACTAAACCCTGTGGCTCAGCTTTTGCCTAGAGGGGTTTGATCTGTCCAAATAGTGGCCTAAAGGAAACTGTGCCTGGCTTTAAGGACTGAGGTGAGCAGCTGAGTTCCTGATTCAAAAGAAGTAAGTTGGCCTGCAGACGGCTGGGGTCTCCCACAGAGAAGACAGCATGAAGCCTTATTTAAGGTGAGACTGCAATAACCAACTTACCCTGACGAACCTGCATCTGAGAGATCCAGAAAAAGGACTGCTAAGTGCGTTAAAGAATCTACAACAAAGACTGTGTTCCTGACGACTGAGGACCTGCCCCAGAGACTGTATCATTCTAAAAGTTTAGAAAAAAATAATTATCAATAGGTTTAGTGGATAGGTTAAAGGGGTTGTAAGAATTTATAGGATTAATAGTTAAGAAATTGTTGGTGTTTGTTATAAGTGAATTTAGTAATAAATGTTAAATAATAATTTAAAAGTTCGGATACAGTGTCTTGCCTTCATATACATCTGTCTACCATGCAAATGCCTCTTACCTGTAGAGGCCAGAAGAAGGTGATGGGTCCTCTGCAACTAGAGTTACAGTTTTGTGTTTCCATAGGGTGTTAAGAATTGAATCCCAGTCCTCTGGAAGAGCAGCCAGTGCTCGTAACTGCTGAGCCATCTCTTCAAACCCCTGATAATAGTGTTTTGAGAATTTTTTTTTTTTTTTTACTAGCTGGGCATAGTGGCACATGCGTATAATTTCAGCACCGGAGTCAAGAGGATTGTGTGTATGACCCTGGGGTACGTGACTTCCAGGCTGTCCTGAGAGATGTGGGCAATGCATGTATCAAGATACTGCCTCAAAAAGCAAGCCTGACATATGGTGTACACTTGAAACTCCATCACTTGCGAAATGGAGGCAGGAGGATCACTGCAAGTTAGAGGTCAGTCTGATCTATATGCACAGTCCCAGGCCAGCCAGGGCTACATAGTGAGACACTGATTCAATAATAACAATAAAAAGGATTCTTTTCACCATGATTCTTGTGCTTCTGTGTTTTCATTTTCGGTATGGTTTTGGTGTCAGATTCTACTACTTCAGAAGACAAACTCTTCTTTTTCATGAAGAAAATGTGTGGCATCAGTGTTAATTCTTCATTAACTATTTGATGAATTCTCTGGTAAAACTTTCCACAATTGGAGTTGTTTTTTATTTTGTTTTTTTTTTTTTTTTTGGTTTTTTTTGAGACAGGGTTTCTCTGTGTGTCTCTGGCTGTCCTGGACTCACTTTGTAGACCAGGCTGGCCTCGAACTCACAGATATCCGCCTGCCTCTGCCTCCCAAGTGCTGGGATTAAAGGCGTGCGCCACCACCGCCCGGCTTTATTTTGTTTTTTAATTAAAGAGGGATTTTATTTATTTTTTAATTTTGGGACAAAGTCTTTTGTAGCCTAGGCTGTCCTCAAACACGTTATGTAACTGAGGATGACTCTGAACTTGTGATCCACCTCCGAAACGTGGGATCCCAGGGACACAGTGCCAGCTGAGTTTGTGGTTCTAGGGACTGAACAGGGCTTTGTGTATTCAAGGCAAGCTCTCTACCAATTGAACCACACCACCGGTCAGAGGGAGGCTTATTTTGAAAACAAGTTGAGGACAAACTTCCCTAATGCTTATAGGACTATTCAGATTATCCACACCACACTGAATGAGGTCAGCAGTCAGCTGTTTCTTTGTTCTGTTTTCTGTGAGCGGAGAGCAGTTTTTCATACTGTCCACGGGGTCGTGACAATGTCTTCCATTTAACTCTTGATACTGATCCTTTGTATTCTCTCTCTCTCTCTCTCTCGTTAGTCTTTTTATGATGGTGGTTGTTTTTAGACAGGGTTTCACTCTAGCCTAGGTTAGCCCCTAACTCACTATGTAGCCCAGATTTCCTTCAAACTCACAGCAGTCCACCTGCCTCAGCCTTCTAAATGCTGTTATTATAGAAAGGAGCCCATCACCCTGACTTCTTTGTTCGTTTTAATAAAGTGTTGCCAATTTTATTGACTTTTTAATGTCTGGCATTTTAATTAATTCTCTCTGTCAATTTTTGTTTGTAATTTCATTGATTTTTTTTTTGCCCCTGTATTATTCCCTTCACTGTATAACGGAGCTATCTCACTTATCTAACGTAACTGTGAGAGTTGAATGAAATGGCGTATATAAGTACTTAGTGCAGAGCCTGAATATAGATATGGTTATAACTGTGGTATTTCTTCCTTTGAACTATTTTCCATAGTAGAATCTCTCTCTCTTAGAAATTACAGCTAAAAAACTTACGTGCCTTAGTGTGGAGTGCATCCTGCAAAGCTTAGGTTTTGCCTTTATTAGATTCCCTCCACACACAAAATTACACTTGACTCATATCTATATTTAAATATATACAAACTTTTTTAAATGATTTTTATTATTTTGTTATGTGTGAGGGCATTTTGCCTGCATGTATGTCCATGCACCATCCACATATCTGGTGCCTTCAGAGGCCAGAAGAGGGTGTTGGATTCCTTGAGTAACAGATGGTTGTGAGCCATCATGTGGGTGCTGGGTCCTCTGTAAGAGCAGCAAGTGCTCTTAACTGTCGAGCCATCTCTCCAGCACCCCAAATATATACAAATTTAAGAATAGAGGAATCCTTTAGTTTTATAAATACTCCTCATCCCCCAACATCTTCACAGAGAGTATAGAGAGTGTGAGCATTCAAGAATCACCTGCTACGACTAGAAGAGAAGAAAGAAAATGGACACTACACAGGACACATGGTGCCCGTGGCTGAGAGGAAGAATCTACTTTATCTAATCCAAAACCAGTTTAGCATATTAAATCATCTGTCTTATCTCAGGCAGCTCTTCCCTAGCACTGCAAATCAGGCTCCTTTTTCAGTGTGGGCAGCGGTACAACCTGCAGACCTTTGCAGTATGCCAACAAAGTTCCCTCTTATTTCAAGAACAAAGAAACAAGATGGGAAATACTTAGCTGGGGTCTACATGGTGGTGTTACATGTGGATGGTTACATGTTTTGCTGTATAAATATATGTACAGTATATGATAAATATATATTTGTTATTTACACAGAATATTTATACATTGTATATAATATATTATAAATGTTATCTTACATGTTATATAACAAGTACATGTACATATTGTAAACATATAAAGTTATATTAACATAGTATATGTATGGAGCCACATCTTTAATTTCAATACCCTATGTAAGGTTCTTTCTAGCTTTGCCCCTGCCATTTCTGGAAGTATAAACACTTGCTCATAAGGCTAGGCATGGTGGTGCATGCCTTTAATCCCAACACTTGGGAGGGAGAGGCAGGCAAATTTTTGTAAATTAGAGGCCAGCCTGGACTACAGAGTGAGTTCCAGGATAGCCAGGGCTACACAGAGAAACCCTGTCTCAAAAAACCAAAATCAAACAAACAAAAAGTTTATTTTTAATGGGGGCTAGAGAGATGGCTCAGCAGTTAAGAGCACTGACTGTTCTTCCAAAGGACCTGGGTTCAAATCCTGGAACCCACATGGCAGTTTATAGCTGTCTGTAATTGCTGGATGTAGTGGTGCACGCCTTTAATCCCAGCACTCAGGAGGCAGAGGCAGGCAGATCTCCGAGTTCAAGGCTAGCCTGGTCTATAAAGTGAGTCCAGAACAGCCAGGGATACATAGAGAAACCCTGTCTCAAAAAACAACAACAACAAAAAACAAACAAAAAGCACTGCTGATATTATCCTCAGTTTATTTGCATATGTGTCTAATACAGTGATTCTCTCAAATCCTTCATCCAATTGCTCATCCTCTAGCCTCCAAGCCCTACCCTGCACTTCCTCAGGGTTCCCTAAGTCCCTGCTTCATACTTAGTTAGCATATTCATCCTTTCACTTCGGGAAGGGAGGGAAAGATGGGACCAGAAGAGAAACAAACTTCCCTCCCTCCCTGTCTTTTTTCTCAGGTGTTGAAGATTAAAACCAAGGTCTCATACATGCTAGGTACAGGCCCTATTACTGAACCACAGGCCTAGTCTAACTGAGAGCGTTCTTCATATTATATATATTCAGCTAATCACGTGTTTCTTATTTGTTTGCACTGTCAAAAAAACTGGATCTCATGCCCTCCTTTGATGAAAAAGCATTTCTCACAGCTGGAAACACTGACATATTGAAAGATGAAGGAAAAGCATGTATGCTGTTCTCTCTGGGGAGATTGAAGACCTGGAGAGTCTCTGTTTCAGCTGGGAGCAGAATGCCTCTTCCTTGAGCTCTGGGCCTGTAGGAAGGGGCCATGAGGGATACAGATGAAAATTTCTTTAAAATTCTCTCTCACTCTAGTCAGAATGGCCACCATCAAGAATACAAATGACCACAAACAAATGCTGGTTGGATGTGGGGAAGGGGACCACACTGTTGGTGGGAGTAGAAACTAGTGTAGTCTCTAGATTTCAAAATGACAGCAATAAAACCCACCAATACCTAGAATTAGAACTCTGGTCTAACAGAGCGATACTAGTCCTGCAAATAGACTCAAAGTACTCTGTGTATCCTACCATAAAGATTCTTGTACGTTCATGGTCATTGTTGTTCTGTTCTCAGAAATTAGGAGGTGTAATCAGCTTAGATGTGTATAAACTCCTTAATGGAAAAAGAAAATTTGGTACATATACATATTTTATTTAGCTGTATAAAAAATTAAAATTCTGATATTAGAGCTGGGCGTGGTGGCTCATCCCTTTAATCCTAGAACTCAGGAGGCCGTGGGAGGCAGGTAGATCTCAGTGAGTTTGAGGCCAACCTGGTCTATATGCGAGTTCCAGGAGAGTTCTAGGATATCCAGGGCTGCATAGAAAGACTCTATCTCAAAACAAACAAGCAAAAAAGTTTGGGAGGTAAAATGGATGAAGCTGGAAAAATTTTTATTGATTGTGGTAACCCAGGTTCAGAAAGACAAATGCTGTGTGTTTCCTCTCATATATGAATCCTAGCTTCAAATTTTAAGCCACTTGTATTTAACTTGGAGTGCCTACAGAAGCCAATAAACTAGAGATGGGTGATTAGCGGAGGTGCCTTAAGGAGAGGGGATAGTAAGACATATGTAAAATGAAAATAGAGATGGAATATTGGGGATGAAGAGAGTTAAGGAGTGGGGTGAGAGGATGCAAGAGAAGTGGGTAGAGCTAATCATATCAAATATGAAATAGCTGCATGGAAATTTGTTATCCACTTGAATTGTTGGTCGAGGAGGCTCCAGAGGCTGCCAAACCAATTCAGTCTTCTTTCCATTCTTCTTGGAAAGAACTGATAAGGGCCTATTGCTGAAGACACCACATATCTCAGTTACAAGATTTAGAGAAAACACTAAACTTCCTCCCTGTTGGATAGTTTTCATAGTGCTAGAAGATACTATATAGGCTTCTGGAGGAGAAAAGGCATCAGTGGTCTTAGCCAGCTGGGAACCCTGTGAATTTCCATAGCAACCTACTTGTAAGATATACCCACTTTTGCAATAGTGGCATCACTGTTACAGGGATAACCAACTACTCTCAAACTCCATAGTAAGGCTGGGCATGCATTGGAGTAATAATACAGCAAGGCTGGGATGTCCTGGGGTAATTTAGTAAGGGTTGGATGCGCACTGAAATAATAGTGTTGTAAGGCTAACAGGTATACTAGTGTAGCAATGCTCAGTGAGACTGAGGAGAATGCTGGAGTAATAATATCAACATGCAAAGGATGGCATACACCGAAGTAATCATACAGTAAAGTATTAAGTAAATACTCCAGCAAGGTGTGCTGGAGTAATAACACATAAGGCTAGGGAGTGTTCTGAAGTAACAATACAGAAAAGCTGAGGGTATGCACTGTGGTGCAGTAAGAACTTGGATCTGTGCTTGAATAGGAAGAACCAGGAGACTGCTAGAATAAGAAAGTAATAAGCTTCAGGGATGGAGACATTCCCAGTAATGGATGGTTGTATTAGCTAATTAGCATCTATTAATTGTAATACATGTAGATGGGGCACTGCAAATAAATATGCCAAGTGCAACTGTGAAAACTGAGGAGGATTTGTGTGACTGTAGCATTAAAGATGGAGGATGTTTTCTACTGCAACTGTCCTGGAAGGATGTCAGGACCAAAGACCTTGAATAGCATCTGCTTCCTTTTGTAAATGCGTGTTGATTTATTAGTTTGCTAAGACGATAATCATGAGTGTAGCTCCTTCACTTGGTCTGGTTTGTGTTCTGAACATTGCGTAATGCCAGTTCTCCAGGCTTCATTACAGAAGAGGAGGAAACAGAGAATTGTAGAGTCCTACCAAAGAACCAAGTTTATATTCCAGAAGAAAAGTTCTGTTTCTCTGGGTCTGCTTCAGAATCGTCACACTGGGTGGAAGGGAAACTGGAGGTCTTTCCCCTGAATTCATGGAATATTATAAAGTTCCAGCCCTTGAACTTGACTGTGACCTTCTGAAATGTTCAAGGGCCTCAATGGAAAACATGATAAGCTTTCTGACCTTGCTTTTCCTGACTGCTCTACACAGTAGATTCTCAGTGCTCTGCTCTCCCTTCTAGTGCTTGTTTGGATAACTGAACTTGCTATTGAATTGTCTTCATTTGCCTATTAATTTCCACTTCAAAATTAATTTACCATCACAGGCAGTACTTTTTCTGAGCAAATTATAGTACAGAAGGTCAGAGTAGAAGCGTGTGGTGTTGATAGCTCAGCCTCATGCTGAGGTTTTCATAATGCTCTTTAGGTTGGTTTTTTACCTCACATGCTCAACTCCAAAAGACAAAGCGGTAAAGGTGGTTTCATGTGGTAATAGTTTTGGAACATTAAGCCAACAGATTTGAATTAAATTAAACCAACACATAGGATAGTCAGTGTGCAGGATGATCTGGTAGGAACAGATTTATATACAGACAATATAACAAGGTGGAGGTTGTAGGAATACTCATCTGTGCCATGAGATGGGGCACAGACACAGCCTTGCCTGTCCCCTCAGTACTTGCTGCAGTAGGGCTTTGAACACACTATCCACCGCCGCTATTGGGATAGCCCTGCCTGTGGATTTCTAGATAAAAAGTGAGTGAAAAGGGCCCAGGAACTGTCAGGCTCAGTACTAAGGAGGCTGAGCCAGGAGGATCACTTGAGACTTGAACTCAGTTCAAGACCTGCTTGGGGTTCATAGCCAGACCTATAGGGGAGGGGGACACACAACGAAGTGTTGTCTTCATTCTGGTTTCTCTTTCTGGCACATGTCCCATAGTTCCTGGTGGTGTGAGAGCCGTTCTTTACACATTCACGGGTCACCTTGGGACTTTGGGATACAGATTCCCTAGGTCTAGAAACTTCAACTAATTTGATGGCTTCCTTGAACTTTGGGTTTCCCTGATTAAGGCATAAGTAGGGCTAAGGCCATTTGGGGCACATGTGTGAGAGAAGAGCAAAATGTAATCAGCGCTGAGAGAAAACTGGGGAGCTTTTGCCCTCCACGTTTCTCCCATTCTTTTTCTCTGATATTGGATTCTCACTGAGTAGACCAGGCTAGCCTCAAATTCTCAACCCTGAGTAGCTACAGTTACAGCTGTGTGTCACCCACTTGGCTCCACCTTCACCTTCGCAAATGCTAGCTCCTTTCAAGGTCAACTTCCCAAGCCATTCCTTACATTTCTGCCAGCCCCCCACTCATTCATATTTATTTGTGTTATTTTCATTTAAAAAAATCTGTGTGTGTATGTATGTATGTACATGTATGTGTGCATGTGTTTGTGTTGTGTGTGTGAGTGTGAGTATATACATGCCACAATGCACACATGGATGTCAGAGGACCATCTTGGATGTCAGTGCTTGTATTCTACCTTGAGACTACTTGCCTGCATGATTCCAGGGATTTTACACACACACACACACACACACACACACACACACACACACACACACACCTCAAATACAAATCAAGGCTGGAGAAGTAGTGGCACACAGCTTTAATCCCAGCATTCAGGAGTCGGAGGGAAGCAGACCTCTGGTTCAAGGCAGATGACACTCAGAGCTACACAGAGGAACCCTGGTTTGAAAGACCTAAAAATATTCTAGGGATACTAACATCTATGCTTTATATGCCACTGGGATTACAGATATCCACTATTGCACTTGGCTGTACCTGAGTTCTTGGGTTTCTAACTTGGGTCCTTATGCTTCCACAGCAAGCATTATGCCCATGGACTGTCTCCCTAGCTATGTTATTTGTGTGTGTGTGTGTGTGTGTGTGTGTGTGTGTGAGAGAGAGAGAGAGAGAGAGAGAGAGAGAGAGTGAGAGAGAGAGAGAAAAGATTGATCTAGTCAATAAGCTTCAGAGATCTGTCTGTTCCATGTCCCTGTCCCAGTGCTGGGATTGCAGGCAAATGCCACCTCCCTTGGTGTGTGTTATGAGATCTAAAAGGAAGTCTTCATGTTTCTATCACAGGCACTTTATTCCCTGGCCATTTCCCTTTTTGTGCCACCTTACACAGGGAGGGGACATCCCAGGCTTTTGTTGGGTACAGGGTTTAGGAATCCAGTGCTCTGATATTGAGGGATGACTGCACCAGGAACAGTGAGCACAACCTGAAATGTAGATGTTTTTATAAACTGTGATTCCTTTCTCAACTGTCTACATTAAAAGAATCCCTCTCAGGTCTCTGAGGTGGTTGAAGAATAGATAGCTAGAGTCTCATAGTTAAATTTTGAGTTGTTTAAGAATCAAGAGGGTGTTCTGGATCTAAGAAGATGTTTTTAAAATTGTGATGCAAATTAGTATGAAAGCTGAGTTAGATATAGAACTTTAAACTCATGGAGATGGTTAGATAGTAGAATGTTAAAGTCAGGTGCCAAATACATATGGACTGGACATTGGGAATGTATGCTGAACCATATAACTCTCATAATTGTGGCTTATTTATTTCTGTTGTTTTGTATTGTATGTATTGTTATAAGAGAAAGAACCATTTGTTGGACTGAAAGGGGGAGCTGTTGGGGGGATAAAGATATACCTTAAACTAAAAAAAAAAAAGGTAGAGGATGGGGGGTTGAGGAGGAAGAGGGTGGAAGGGTAGGACAGGAGGGGAGAGTAGGGAGGGGATTGTGATTGAGATGTAACTTGAAGAAATAAAAAATAAATTATATATATAAAAAAGAATCCTTGCTTAGGAATAACAGTAGAAATCTCAATCCAAACTTCAAAACTCCACATCTTAGACTTCAGAACATCTTGCCCAGAAATCCTCAGGCTTTGCTCTCCTTCTTTTAGTCTTTAGTATTTAAAAGCACTTTTAGGTTCAGAGCAATGTGGAGAGGAGGGTACAGAGGTTCCCCATGTGCCTCTCCTTACGTACCCTCCTCTACCCCATCAACACCCCTACACAACCGAATTCTGGTTATAGCAAGGCTGTATTGACACATTCACCTTCCAAATCCCATAACTTAGGTTGAGGATCAAATGTCAACTGATTGTCTGTCACTACAGTATTATGCACAGTAGTTCCTCTGACCTAAAAATCCTCTGTGGAATGCCTGTTTGTTTCCCTCAACTAACTGGGGGCAACCATTAGTTTATTTTCTATTTCCATAGTTCTACTTTTTTAAGAAGACTGTATAGCTAGATCCACACAGCAGGCAGCCTGTTCAGACTGTCCTCTTTCACTTAGTAATGTACATTTAAGATTTCTCCCATGTTGCCAGGTACGGTGGCATACACCTTTAATCCCAGTACTCAGGAGGCAGAGGCAGGTGGATTTCTCTGAGTTCCACTCCAGGGTTATGTACACACCCTGTCTCAAAAGACAAAAACAAACAACAAACAGATTACTCCATGTCAAGGCTGGAGAGAAGGCTCAGTGGTTAAGAACACGGGCTGTTCTTTTCGGAAGTCTCAAGTTCAGTTCTCAGCACCTACATGGCAGTTCACAACCTCTGTAACTCCGTTCCAGGGTGTCAAATGCCCTCTTCTGACCTGAGATACCAAGTACACATGCGATATACAGACATACATGCAAACCAAAACAACCACAATAATAAGTAATAATAAAAAAGATTGCTCTATGTATTCTCATGTTTGGTAGCTTTTTTTCTTTCTAGGGCTGAATAAATATCTCATTGGCTGGATGTACAAGTTTGCCATTCACTTGGTTACTTCAATTTTAGCAACTATGAAGAAAGCTATTAGCTACACCCACGAAGCCTTGTCTTCTTGAGGTGGCTTTTCCTCTAGGACTATTATTATTTGCATTTTATCAACCAGTTCCTTCAATGAAACTTTCCCTTTTTGGTTCCCAGCATGAAAATTAGGACCAGACTTGGTATAAATGTATGGAAGAATTTTCTAGTAACCCTAGAAATTCAGAGATAAGCATGGTGGAAATAAGTCCCTGTTATTAATAGAAAAGTCCTCATTCTAAAGCAAAGGTATTGTCGGGTAGTAGGTTAAAGGATGATCATTTCCATTCCTTTAAGGTTAAGGACCTTTCTGCAGATATTTTGTCTTGTATCCTCTCATATGGAAGACACTACTTGTCCCAGCCCTAGGATTACAAGACAGACAGACAAACTCCACTCCCGATGAAAGAAAGCCTGTGACCCATACCTCAACTTGCTCCTCTTAGTCCTGAAACTGATTTTTCCCCAATTGATGGCTGAAAATGACTCATGGATGTTTGACATCCTCATTCATTCGCCGAGGCAGTCAATGTCTACCCACCATGTTCCAGGCTTCTCTCTGAGCATCAGGAATGTAGCAATGAATAGACAGTAGAAGTCCCTGTTCTGGTGGGCTACATGTCTTTTCTACATGTAAACTAAATCCGACATCCTCATTGCAGAGTCCCTGAAGGACTTCCCCCGGCATCTGGTCTTGTTCTAGTTGAACTGACATTTTAGTTGCCTAGATTAGTTCTGGAGTTATCTGGAGCAGCACATTTCCTTCCCCGCGCAATTGTCTTTTAACAGTTCCATGTGGCTCTCTTTGCTTCCTCTGGATTTCCCTGTCTTACTCACATAGCCCATCCCTCAAGCACAGTAGCTTCCTCATCTCAGATACCACTGGTACTGAAGTATATTTTTCTTTCACTGTGTGTAATTGGGGCCCATCTGGGGTCAATTAACTGAAAAAAAAACTTGTTAAATCAAGAAAGAAAGAGAATGGAGGGAAGAAGACAGAAAGAATGATAGACAGATTTTAAACACTATTTGCTATCAAATATTAACATGCGAGCTCCTTTACCGTTCTTTAATTAGGATCAGGCATGTTCTCAGACTAGGCTTGCTAACTGAAGTTGCTTAACATCTTTCCACACTGTAATGCATATTCTACAATTTTCAGGTTTTTGGCTTTTGGTATTAAGAGGAAAAAGAGAGATAGAACATTAGTAGGATACATTGAGAAACTAATAAGTCAATATCTGGTTCAGTGGAATAGTTGCAATCCTCAGGGTGCTCATTAGATATTCTGGTTTGAATATTGGTTCTCTTAGTGTGCTTCATTCTTGAGAACATTTATTCACAAATGTGTGCACTGCCAAAGAGTGATGTGATGACATATGACATGCGGGGAGATAAGACCTGCAAAGGTCTAGGAAAGAGGTGTGCTCAAATTCCCTTCTAAGCTGAATATTAGATTTCAGCTCTGCATTTAAAGATTGGCAGGTAACATATTTTTGTCAATTAAAAATGGAGTCCCAAATGTTTTCCCAGAAATCTTGAAATCAGTTTCCATATTGTGTCAAATAAAAAAAAAAAGGATACAATTTTTACAATGTTTATAGAACTGTGTTTAGCTGGCATGTAGAAATACATAAAAATTATTTGAGCTTGTCATAACTTAATTTTATTGGGAAAGAATTATGATTTTAATTATTGTATTGAGAAGTTGATTTTCACCTTGAAGATACATGTGTTAACTCATCCAAATGAGCAGCTAGATCCTCTTAAGTGATAAATCTGTAAGTCAGTTTTTATTGTCAATTTTTGGTATAATTTTTTTGTTGTGGGGGGAGTGGGAGAACAGAGTCTCACTATGTACAGATAAGATGGCCTGGAACTCACTATGTGGATTAGGCTGGCCTTAACTCAAACTCTGATCTTGAGTGCTGGGATTAAAGTCATGTGCCACCATACTCAACCCCAAAATTTGTTTTTTGTTTTTTGTTTTTTGTTTTTTTTGGTTTTTCGAGACAGGGTTTCTCTGTGTAGCCCTGGCTGTCCTGGACTCACTTTGTAGACCAGGCTGGCCTCGAACTGGCAAAGATCCGCCTGCCTCTGCCTCCCAAGTGCTGGGATTAAAGGCGTGCGCCACCACTGCCCGGCTTCCAAAATTTGTTTTTGATACCATAAATGATTCATAACAAGTCACAAATCATAATATTTCACCAGCATTTGACCTTGATTTGGCCATATTCTGAAAAGCAATGATGCTGCCATAGTTGGCATCAGCACTTTTAAAGACTTCCTGGAGCTGGTGATGAGTTTGGTCCTGAGGAAATTTAGTCTTGATGTCCTATTCAATGATATTTCATTCATATTTCTTTTTTTTTTTGGTTTTTCGAGACAGGGTTTCTCTGAATATCTCTGGCTGTCCTGGACTCGCTTTGTAGACCAGGCTGGCCTCGAACTCACAAAGATCCACCTGCCTCTGCCTCCCAAGTGCTGGGATTAAAGGCGTGCGCCACCACCGCCCGGCTCATTCATATTTCAAAACATGAGTTTTAGGCAGTAATAACATCATCTCCTATTAATTTTACCAGCCAGGACTCTGTCAGCTTAGACCAGATATATTGACAGTAAAGAACATAATTTTACTACTTTTAAAAAATCTCTTGACTGACCTGTTTCTTTTGTTTTGTTTTCTTTTTTCAAGGCAGGGTTTCTCCATAGCGGTGGCTATCCTAGAATTTTCTCTAGACCAGGTTGGCCTTGAATTCAATGACATTTTAAAAAGATGTGTATATGCCATGTATGTGTATGGCTTTCCCATACCTTGCCATGGAGTCTAGAAGAATGTGCCAGATCCCTTGGAGCTGGAGTTACAGGCCATTGTAAGCTACCTGATATAGTGCTAGAAAGTTAACTCAGGTCCTCTGGAAGAACAAGCAGCAAGTGCTCTTAACTACCGAACCATCTCTCTAGTCCCACTTCAGTGGTATTATATTTATTCTCAATACCCTTAATATCCCTAATAAAAATGGATTTGAATCACAATTACTGCCTTAAGCATAAATTTGAAATTAATGGTTTTGTTTTCCAAACTTCTTTCCTATGGATTTTTCCTGTTTCTTCAGTTCACCTGGTTATAGTCTGGTGAGATAAACTGATTTTAGACCCTACCCATCCCCTTTTATGGAATTTTATATCCGTTACACTGTCCACACATTGCTTAATAAGCTCACCATCCGTAAGTGGTTTGATGGCTTTTTAAATGAATGAATTAACATTATTATTATTTGCCACTCAGTATGTTACCAGATTATAACTAAAAACAATGAGACATCTTTAGAAGATCTTTCTTCAGTTTTATTCCTTTGTTCTTGTGACATGGTCATGATTACACACTAAAATAGGTAGCATGTTTTCATATATGATGCCCTTCAAATTTTTAGTTTCTGAAAACTTGTGCAAATTCCCTACAAATTAAGCAGAATGTCTTACAGTTTCCTGGAGAAAAAAGTCATTGCCTGTCTATATTTTGTTGAACAATCTTCCTTTTTTTTGGGCGGGGGGCTTCTGTTTCCTTTGAGCCAAGAGTGTGGTAGTCAAAAGCTGAAGAGATGGCTCAGAGGTTAAGAGCACTGGCTGCTCTTCCAGAAGTCCTAAATTCAATGCCCAGCACTCACATGGTGGCTCACAACCATCTATAATGGAATTGGATGCTGTCTGCTGGTGTGCAGGTGCACATACAGGTAGAGCACTCATACATAAAATACATGAGTAAGTCTTAAAAAATATTTGCTGGGCATGGTGGTGCACACCTTTAATCCCAGCACTTGGGAGGCAGAGGCAGGAGGATCTCTGTGAGTTGGAGGCCAACCTGGTCTGCAAAGCGAGTTCCAGGACAGAAACCCTGTCTCAAAAAAAAGGAATGTGGTAGTCACCACTGTTGGAAGCAAGCTACAGGCTGAGCCTATTTTATTCCCTCAAACATGATTAAGAATATAGATTAAAAAATAATAATTAAGCCGGGCGGTGGTGGCGCACGCCTTTAATCCCAGCACTTGGGAGGCAGAGGCAGGCGGATCTCTGTGAGTTCGAGGCCAGCCTGGTCTACAAAGTGAGTCCAGGACAGCCAGGGCTACACAGAGAAACCCTGTCTCGAAAAACCCAAAAAAAAATATAATAATAATAATAATTAGCCGGGCGGTGGTGGCGCACGTCTTTAATCCCAGCACTTGGGAGGCAGAGGCAGGCGGATCTTTGTGAGTTCGAGGCCAGCCTGGTCTACAAAGTGAGTTCAGGACAGCCAAGGATACACAGAGAAACCCTGTCTCGAAAAACCAAAAAAAAAAAATAATAATAATAATTAAAGCCGGGCGTGATGGCACACACCTTTAATCCCAGCACTTGGGAGGCAGAGGCAGGCAGATCTCTGTGAGTTCTAGGCCAGTCTAGTCTACAGAATGAGTCCAGGTCTACAGTCAGAGCTACACAGAGGAACTCTTCTCAAAAAACCGAAACTCTCTCTCTCTCAATGTTTCACATGCTTGTAGATATCCCCTCATGGTTCATAGTTACTGCAGGCAGGCATCTTTAATGATGGCTGAACTTTTTTGATGTATTCAGTGCGTTCTTGTTCCCCTCCCCAGCACACATTCCTTTTTCATTAGCTTATGTGATAATTAAGTTATACAACTTAAGAACAACTAGCATTTGTCTGAGGACAAACATACCTGACTCTTACGACCCAGACAGCTCAATGCTGGGGACACAGTGCACAGGCGTCTTTGAAGGGAGTCTACTTTCAGCCAAAGTATTCACCTTGCCAATTGTGGGTGTGTCTGAATACTTGGGGCTCGGTGGCTGTTTCGGTGGGTTGGTTATCAGACAAGTGTTAAACGGAGACTGTGTGTGTTAGCAGACTGTCTTCTTGAACCACGCCCTTCCCTAGGTCACTGCCGTGCTGTGCTCAGCAGCCTTAAGGCTGCTCACTAGGTCAGACACCTTGACAACCTCTTGCCTAGATTCATGTCATCCCACTGTAATTGTATCTCCTTCCCCTGTTGGAGCTTCGACTATGACTTCTTCACAATCAAGCCTTTGTTCACACTCCTGAACAAAGAGCCCAGAGCTGGGCCTTGCGCTGCAGGATGCAGGTGTCCACGCCAAGTGCCTGCTCATCCCTCTGGGCCCTCCCGCTGCTGCAGACATGAACAGAAATGTAGTTCACTGAGAAGGGACCAGCTCACTCATGCCACCTCCTTCAAAAGGTTTTCCTGGAGACACTCACAACAGGATGCGCTTTTTTCCTTTAAAATCTCACTCACGAGATCCCGCCCTGCCTGCTTCTCCTTCCTGCAGTAATCCTTGATTGCTTTGAATAAAGTCCAGTTCTGGGGCCAGGCACCTCCTGGGTCAGAGCACACCCCCACCCATCCCTTCTCCTCACAGCCTGCCAGGCTTCAATCCGTGCTAATTAAATTCAGAGTGAGGGCCCAGCTTCTTTCAGCTAGAAAACAATATAGTCCTAAGTGTTTTTCATTTATCTTACTTGGCTTTTGGGGGGTGGAAAAATCACTTACATATCATAAAACTCATCTAAGGGGTGCAATCCATTTTTTTTAGTAAATTGTCCAAGTTATGACTGCCATTACAAACGAGCCCTCAAATCCCCCTCCTTCTGTTTCTAGACCAGCCCAGGCCAACCACTGATCTGCTTTTATCCCAATAGAACTTCTCTGCACTTTGCCTGCCACCCTTCCACAATTGGAGTATTTCTAGGCAGTGTGCAGACATTCACCCAAGAGCTCACTGTCCGAGTCAGCCACTTGGCTTTGCTGCCTTCTGCTCATGATCAAGCTTCTCTTAGCTCTCTAATGTGCCAACCTGGTCCTCATTCAGCAAGGTGGGTATACTCATTAGGAAAGCAGAGATTTTTTTTTTCCTTCTCCAGAATGTGGGAAACTTGAATAATGTGATATACAAAATAAAAATCTGAAAATTATTTACTAGCTAAAAGAATCCATGATCTCTAAGGCGTGGATTATCTTACCTTCTAGGATATTGAGCATAGTGTACATAAAGCCGCTTTAATATTTTATGTCTAAGACTGGGTCTCTACATCTGACTGTCCAGGAACTCACTCTGTACACCAGTTCAAGGCTGACCTTGAACTCACAGAGGTGACCTGCCCCTGCCTCCCAAGTGCTTAAAGGTGTGCACCACCATGCCCAACTATAATTTTCTATTTTGATAAGGTAAATGGCATTTTTTATTAACACAATTCACGCTTGATAGTTTGAAAAATACAGAACAAAATAATGTCTTTTTAATTATTTCTTTTGTTTTGTTTTGTTCTAGACAGGGTTTCTCTGTGTAGCCTTGGCTGTCCTGAAACTCACACTATAGAGCAGGCTGGCCTCAAATTCACAGAGATTGGCCTGCCTCTGAGTGCTGGGATTAAAGGCATGTGCTTCCAGGAACCCACTTGTAATTATTTATTTCTTAGGGGTTTCCTAGGCTGCTATGCATTTACTGTTATTTACTGGCTCCCCATAAAGTCTGGCAACACCAAATGACAGTGTTTGTAACTCTCGGCCCTAAGTCATCTCTGATTGGTTGAATAAAAGTTGCCTATAGCCTGGGGTAGCCAAAAGAGAGATAGGCAGAGCTGAGGTGTCTCTGAGAGAGGAGAAGGATCACAGGAAGGAGAAACACCAGGAGAAAGAAGGAAGGACAGATGCCAGGGGTCGGGTGGATCGAAACTATACTTGGCCTAGAGGATCAGCATGACATGGAACATATATGCACGTACCATGGGGTTTTATCTGGGGAGGTAGAAAGCTAGCATAGAGGATTAAGATTTGCCTAGCCCCAGTGCTACAAGATATTATAAAAATGTAATGGGTGTTTGTGTGTTTATTTATAATGGCGGGTTAAGGATTAATACCGCCAATTAACTATAATATAAATAATGGCAATTATTATTTCCTACAACATTTCTTTTTAAAGAAAAATATAACATGATCTAAGTATTACTGGGTTTGGGCATATACCCAAAGAATTGAAGATAGGTACTTTAAAAGATTTATCATGATGGATCATATTGGTGTAAGAAGTAACAGGTGGAGATAATTCAAGTGTCCATTAACAGATACACAAATGAATGCCATGTGGTATGTTATGCATTCTTAAAAACTAGAACATTCTGGGGCTAGAGGAAGCTTAGCAATTAAGAGCATCCCTTTTACAGATTTTTCTCTTCTGGGTACCTCATAGGAGTAGACTTATAGCGCATCTGTCATTCTGTAAATGGTTTGTTTCAACACGAAATGCCTTCAGGGCATTTCCATGTTACAGAATGTACCAGAATTTCCTTCTGTGTCTTTTCAAAAGTGTGTGTGTATAGGCCTGATATGGTGGTACACATCTTTAATCCAGCACTCAGGAGCAGCACCATGACAGTGATGATTGCACATCAGTGTGAGTATACTTTCCATTGTGAAACTGTACACAGTTAAAATAAACATGGTTAAGACAGTGTGTGTATTTACCCCGATTTTTAAAATAAATTAAGAAGAGTATCAAAACATGGAAAAATAAGGTTTAAAAATAATTACCAGTAAGAATATTATAGTTACTAGGTTGGTGGTATTAATCCCTAACCCGCCATTATAAATAAGCACACAGACTCCTGAAGGATTTTAACAAGCCTTAGCCTGGATTGTGCAACCTTAGCCCATCTAAGCTAGCTTTTAATTCTATTCCCCAAATAAAACCCCAATATATACATATATCTCCTAGGCTATTATTCTCCATGCTATGATGTTCCAAGTCACATGGTGATATGATCTTTCAATTAACTGTGGCATGTGGCCTCCTCCTTCTTCCCATCACCCTCTCTGCTCTAAAAAGCTGTCCAAACTTCTCCCTGCCTACCTCTCTTCTACCCAATCCAGGCTGCCAATCAACTTAAAATTAGGTATAGCAAGGTTAACACTACAAAGGTAAGTATATGTGACAATATACTCATCTGGGCAGCAACCAGATCTTGGAGGCCAGTAATCAGCAATAGAATACAATCAACTTTCACCCTAACAAAAAACGTGCTGGAGAGATGGCTCAGCAGTTAAGAGCACTTGTTGCTCTTGCAGAGGACCCAGGTTTAGTTCCTAGCACCCACATGGTGGTTCACAGACATCTGTAACTCCAGAGGTAGGGGATCTTATGTCCTTTTCTAAATTCTACAGAAACCAGGTATATACAAGGTGCACTTATATACATGCAGGCAAAATACTCATATACATAAAATAAACTCAAAAAGATTCATAGGGAAACCCCAGAAAGTATGTTTTTTAACTTTTAATTGTTTTTTTTTTGTGAGTTTCACATCATGCACCACAGTCCTGCTCATCTCCTCATCCCCTCATATCTTCCCTTCACTCTTGCAACCTCCTCCCAAAATAAAATAAAAAATAAATAAACACAACAAAAAACCCAAAGCATAGAAAACATTTCATCATGGAAGGTGTAGTATGTCACTGTATGTTCCACAGTGTACCCCTCTGTCCACACATCTTCACTTGTAAATGTTCATTGCGTTGAGTCATTGCTCTGGTTTCTGTGACACCATCAATATTGGATCTTCACCAAGACTCCTCCTCTAGGCAATCCTGTTGTTGCCCTGTGTCATGGAGATCCTGCAGCTTTGGAACAGCAGGACTGGCCCTTTCTCTCACCCCAACCATTCATAAGTGATGTAGATTTTGAGGTGGGCCAGCTCTACTGTTAGGGGCCCATTCTCCCAAGTGCTACAGCCTGTGTGGGGCTGGGCCAACTCTCCAGCTCTCACACCCTTGGGCTGCCTCACCCATGCCTTCACCATTAGTGCCAGCTCAACTGTGTTGCCCAGGTGAGGTGTAGGGGCCTGCTCTCCCAAGTGCTGCAGCTGGTGAGGGACAGGGACAGTTCACCTGTTCTCATGACCCTGAGGCCAGCTTTCCTGAGTGTCACAGGTGGCAAGGGGCAAGGAATGGGGAAACCAGAAAGTATTTTAAAGTTGAAACATCAAAGCCTGCTGTAGTGGCGCACACCTTTAATCCCAGCACTTGGGAGGCAGAGGCAGGCGGATCTCTGAGTTCAAGGCCAGCCTGGTCTACAGAGTGAGGTCCAAGACAGCCAGGGTTACACAGAGAAACTCTGTGTTGAAAAACAAACAAACAAACAAACAAACAAACACAAAACAAAAACCCAAAGCAAACAATAATAAAAACTCAACATTATATTAAAGACCCCCTTTTGGAAGTAATCAGTATTGAAATATGGTGATTATTTTTCTAAACATCTCTCTCAAGAGTGGTATACCATCACAACAAATATCAGTATAGTTTTCAAATCTGAGGAAGCCTCTGGTTTTTGTTCTTTTTGGGAGATCATCATTTTCACATTGCACACATAAGTGAGATCATGCAGCATTTCTCTATGTTCTTTACGACTTCCTTCACTTAGCATAATGTTGCCAGTTCCTCACATGTTGCTTTTAATGACAGAGTTTAGTTTGCTAAAGGCTACATAGTATTCCACTAGGTATTGTTCCACATTTTCTTTATCCACTGATGAACACTCATTCCTTGACTGCTGTCAATAAAATTACAAAGAACATGGAGTGCAGATATATCTTCAAGACATGAATTTCAGTTATTTTACATACCAGGAGATGGGATTGTGGGTCACGAGGCAATTTGCTTTTTTTACTTTTGATGAACCTCCATACTATTTTCAAAGTGGCTATACTAATTACAACCCCACCAAGGATGCATAAGGTTCTATTTTCTCTGTATGTTCACCAATATCTCTGGTTTATCATCACACTTAACATTCTCCTTTTGGTACTAATAGCTATCATCACAGACATGATGATGTCTCATGGTTTTAATTTGCATTTTCCCGGTTATTAGAGATTTGAACATTTTGTCAAATGTCAGTTGGCTAGTCATATCACTTGAGAAATATCTGTTCAGATCCATTGCCCATTTTCAAAGAGATGTATCTCCATCCTGCATGGTGGTACATGCTTTTAATGCCTGCAGAGGCAGGCAGATTTCTGTGAGTTTGAGACTAGCCTGGTCTACAGTATACTGAGTTCCAGGACAGTAAGGGTTACATAGTGAGACCTTGTTTCAAAAATAAATAAAATTATAGATTGATGATTTTTTTTTTTGTTTTTCGAGACAGGGTTTCTCTGTGTAGCCCTGGCTGTCCTGGACTCACTTTGTAGACCAGGCTGGCCTCAAACTCACAAAGATCTGCCTGCCTCTGCCTTCCCAGTGCTGGGATTAAAGGCATGCACCACCACACCCAGCTAGTCTGTCTTAAGCTTCTTTTTCAAGCTGACACTACTCTTTCATAACCTGGCTGCCCAGCAGATACCTATCATGTGCTATGAACCAAATTGTGCCCACCCCAAAGGAGCCTGCTGAAATCCCAACCTCCCGTGTGACAGTGAAATGAGGCCTTAATGGTGGGACACTCCTCTTATTAGTAGTTTTAAAAGGAGAAAGACATCTCCCTTCCTTTGTCATGTACAGACATGGTAAGAAGGTAGGTAACCTTGTTTAAGAAAAGAATTCTCATCAGAACTGTAGCTGTGACCTCAGACTTCCAACTTCTAGAACTGTGGGAAATTAATTTCTATTCTCTGAGCCACTTGGTGAGTGTTATTTGGTTATTCTAATTTTATTTATAAACTGGGCACTACTAGCACTTTTTAAAATCATACTCAGGCATCTCCTTGACAGAATTCAGTATTTTTTTTTTCTTATGGGCTTTGTAAATGCTTACATTTCCCCATATCCTTGCCCTAGTCTAACCATCTTTCCTTGTGAGACTGGGATCTCTCTCTGAGAAGCAATGATCTCTTGTATTTATTGTCACATCACCAATACCTAATACTACAACTGGCCTTGAAGTTGCTGGAATATAAAGTAGAAAGCATGCCACACTTTTGAAAGATGGAGCTAGAGATGTAGGAATGGAATTGAAGTCCTAGAATTTCTAAGGACCTAAGTACTAAGGACCTTATCTTAAATATAGAGGGGAGACACTGGGAGCTTTTAAACAGAGACAGCATAAAGTCAGATTTGTGTTTTTAATTCATTATTTTTTAATTTTTAAAATTAAATTTATATATTTTATGAGACTGTTTTGCCCACTTGATTCTATATATACTATGTACATCCTTGGTGCCGGCAGTGGTCAGAAGAGGACATTGGATTCTCTAGGACTGGAATTATGGGTGGTTGTAAACCACCCACCATGGAAGTTCTAGGAATCAAGCAGTAAGTGCTCTCAATTGCTGAGACACCTCTCCAGCCCTTGCAGTTTTTAAAAGTTGGAAGGAAGAGCAATTTGAGCTACAAAGCCAATGCAGTCACCCTTGAAAGCGATGAAGGCCTGCAATTGAACCAAAGGCAGTAAAGCCAAAAGAGAGGTAAAAGCTAGACCACATTAAGAACATGAAATACAGAATTGAGTAAATGTTTTAGATGTGGGAATTGAGAGAATCATAGGGGCCAGGTTGGGCTGTTGTCTGATTTCCACAAAGAGGTTTGGTAATGGCGTGCTTGACATTTTACAGAATTAATAAAATGACTCATCCGTTTCCAGACTCTTTGGATAAGCTTGGGACTGCTCTGTAAACAGAAGCTATGTTACTCTTAAAATCCTTACTGACTCAGGTTTGTCTCTCATTAGAGAATTATTTCGGGAAGTTGGTCATCTTTTCTGGATCCATTCTTCCTCTCTTTAAAAATGGGTAGGGAGTTTGAACATGATTCCATGTGGATTTTTGATCCAACACTGTTTTGAGTGATTTATTTCCCTAGACCATCTATCTATCTTAAAGCTCTGCTAGGTTTTGTAGGTTACAGAAATAAATGTGATGCTTGTCTTTGACAAAATAGTTTTGTTGAAGAAATCTGTTCATGGTACTTCCATTAAAAAAAATGTAATATTAGCTGGGTGATGGTGGCGCACACCTTTAATTACAGCACTGGGGATCAGGGGCAGGCAGACCTCTGAGTTCGAAGTCAGCCTGGTCTACAGAGTGAGTTCCAGGACAGCCAAGGATACACAGAGAAACCCTGTCTGAAAAAAAAAGAAGTAATATTATCTTGTATAAACAGTAGACACTAGTAAAAGTGATTTATGTATGGTAGAGCCTAGATGTTTATTCATTTATTCATGTTCTCAAGAAACTTAGTTTAAGCCGGGCGGTGGTGGCGCACGCCTTTAATCCCAGCACTCGGGAGGCAGAGGCAGGCGGATCTCTGTGAGTTCCAGGCCAGCCTGGTCTACAAAGCGAGTCCAGGACAGCCAGAGCTACACAGAGAAACCCTGTCTCGAAAAAACCAAAAAAAAAAAAAAAGGAAACTTAGTTTCGTGGGAGGGTAATAATTAGCATACAATACCTGCCACCATTTGTGGATGGGGACTATTGCAGTTTCAGTTACCTATAGTCAACCATCATTTGCAAATATGAAGGAGAAGCTGGACGTGGTGGTGCATGCCTTTAATCCCAGCACTCGGGAGGCAGAGGCAGGCAAATCTCTCTGAGTTCAAGGCCAGCCTGGTCTACAAAGGGAGTCCAGGACAGTCAAGGATACATGGAGAAACCCTGTCTCAAAAAAAAAAAACTAAAAAAAAAAAA
>CAJQZJ010032004.1:7963005-7974513 GCA_907164525.1 Lophiomys imhausi | reverse complement strand
GAAACCCTGTCTTGAAAAACTAAAAAAAAAAAAAAAAAAAAAAAAATAAAGAAGAAGAAGAAGAAGAAGAAGAAGAAGAAGAAGAAGAAGAAGAAGAAAAAGAAGAAGAAGAAAATATGAAGGAGAAAATCCCAGAAACTAACAGTTGATATGTCTTAAACTCTCAGTGTCCTGAGTAGCAAGCACAATGAAGTCTCATGTCATGCCAGTGCAGGATGTGACTCATCCTTTTGTTCAGAATGTCCATGTTGTATGCATTGGCTTCCTGTTGGCCAATTAGCAGCTGTCTTCCTTATCAGATCCCCTGTCACAGCACTGCAGTGCTGTGTTCATGTAACCCTTATTCTAATAATGGCCTGAAGACATGAGAGTCCTGACACTGGTAATATGGATATGCCAAAGAGACATCATAAAGTATTTCCCGTAAATAAAAAGGTGAAAATTCTCAAGGGGGGGGGGGATCATATGCTACAGCTGTATAGTCAGTTTCTAACTGTGCCTAATTTATAAATAAAGTTTAATCAGAAGTGTGTCTACTGGAAGAAGTATAGCATAAATAGGACTTGGCACAATCTACAGTATCAGTCATTCACTACAAGTTTGAAACTTATCTCCTATGGAATAAGTGCTAATGTGCTCAGGGGCAAAGAGTGTCACAGAGACCCACAACATGGGGGAGTATATCTGCTGGTCTGGGTGTGATAAGAGAGAGCCCCCCACCCCCAGTAGGAGGACTATCAAGCCCAGGTCTAGGAGGTGAGTCATAGGATCTGTGCAACATGAGTGTCTGGGGGAAGCGCATTCCAGGACAAGGAAACAGTAAGTGAATGCCCCATAGGTGGGAACATGCTCAGCTAATTCAAGGAGTGCTGAGGAGGCTTAGGAGTTGGGTCCTTTGCAGGGAAGAGGGAAGAGTTATTCATTTGACTAGGCTTAAAAGGTATCACTTTCTTTATTACAGACGGGGCAGGAAAAAGAGAAAGGGCATTGTTTAGGAGATGGTTACAGAAATCCTGGTGGGAGGTGACAGTGGCTTGAACCATGCATGGGTAGTAGGGATCTGGTGAGTCCAGAGACATGGTGGCCTTTAGAAAATATTCACTCTACATGACAGGATTTGCTGGTGAACTTGATGTGAGAGGAATTGAAGTTGTTGACCTGGGTCACTGGAAGAATGAAGCTTTTAATTATGGAGATAAAGATGGTACAAGGGACATATGTCTGTGGAAGAGAATCCAGACATTTCATTTTGTTCTGGTAAAATTGGGTTGCTTCTTAGACCTTTAAGAGTATTTATCAAGCCAGGTGTGGTGGCGCACACCTTTAATCCCAGCATTTGGGAGGCAGGCAGATCTCTGTGAGTTCGAGGCCATCCTGGTCTACAAAACAAGTCCAGGACGGCCAGGACACAGAGAAACCCTGTCTCAAAAACAAACAAAAATATCAAACAAAAGAACAACAAAAAAAAGAGTATTTGTCAAGATATGGTGTCAAGAAGGCAATGAACAGCCAGGTGTGGTGGCGCACGCCTTTAATCCCAGTACTTGGGAGGTAGAGGCAGGCAGATTTCTGTGAGTTTGAGGCCAGCCTGTCTATAAAGCGAGTTCCAGGACAGCCAGGGCTGTTACACAGAGAAATCCTGTCTTGAAAAACCAAAACCAACCAAACAAACAAAAGGCAATGAGCTCACAAAAGTCTGCAGTTCAGAAGAGGGGGTCAGGTTGGACACACGCTAATAGTATTTAAAGGCCAATGAGTTGGAAAATGAAGAATGACAAACCAGTCAGGTAGTGGAGCTTTGGGACACTTCATGGTCTAGTGGTCAGAGAGGAGAAGGACCAGCTAGGAGAGTGACGCCACCCAGAAGATTCAGCCTGGGAGAACATAGGGCCTAGAAAAACAAGCGAATAGTTTTGAGATGCAGAGAGTGACAACAGTGCCCTAAGTAGATGGGTAGAGAGAACCCATGGCTGGGGTGGACGTATCATTATTTTTCTGTTAAATGGACATAGGGTCGGACCGCTCTCTAAATTCACACCTCTGTATCCATAGATTAGTCTGCGGTTCTTAGACCTCATCAGAGAAGTCTCTTTGTGCAGTGGATGATGGGTAATGTAGAAGCTCAAGACTAATCAAAGTGCAGAGAGTGTCAGTGGAGATGAGACACCCGTATTGTACCCAAGACTCAGGGTACCTGGCAGAAGGAGGATGGAAAGATTCTCAGAGCTGCAGGTCAGTCATGGAGAACCAAAGTCAAACAGTGTCTTCTGGACATGACAAGTCAACCCAGCTAGTGAACTCACAGCACTGTGGTTGCCTTCACAATGTCAAGCCAGTCAACATTCTATCATGGGGGGAGGGAGGCTGGTTCCCCAACTGAGAAACTATAGCTTCCAGGGGAGGAAGAGTCATTTTCTTTAAGGGTGTGGCCCTGAAAGAAATGCTACAGTGAGTGGACCACACCTAGAAGTATATGGAGTGTACAAATTGAATTTAATGGATTATTAAAAAAAGAAAAACAGAAGAGAAGCTAGGAGGCAGTACAGAGGGGTGGATCTGGGAGAAGTTAGTTGGAGGACTTGGGGGTGTGATCAAAATACACTGAGTGAAATTATCAGAGAATTAATAAAAATAAAAAATAAAAAAAAACAGTGTTCCCCCAGCACGGGTAGCACAGACCTTTAATCCTAGCACTGGGGAGGAAGAAGCAAGCAAATTTCTGGGTCTAAAGCCAGCCTAGCCTGGTTTGTATAGAGTTCCAGGACAGCCAGGGCTACATATGGAGACCCTGTCTCAAACAACAACAGTAACAAAAATACCTACCAACTAACCAACCAAGGAGTGTTTAGTGAGGCAGGGGAAAGGGCCAGCCATTCTATTTGTGATTTTATTATTCCTAACTATTGTCATTGTAAGGTTTAGTTAGGTCTGGCTGTTCCAACTGTAGGATGAAAGATGAACAGAGTCATTTCCATAAAACCACCCATTTCTGACTACAGCAGTTTCTGATTCTTATTGCCATTGGATTACTGTTAGCATTGGATCACTATTAGCATTGGGTCATGGGCACTCTGTCACCTTGGTTTGTTTTCCCTTGTTCACTGAGAGTTGATTGTTCCACATTCATTCATTCGCCCCGCTTAAAAATATTTCTTGAACGTCTGCGCTGTGTCTACTGTAGGTTTTTCTTATCCAGATAGATCTGATTTCTCATGTGCAGGACTTCATCTTTCCTATGGCACTTGGCTTCAGCCTTCCACAGTGGGGTTTTTCCATCCTATCTTGTCCAGCTGCAGTTCTCAGCGTGGGCGGGAAGAGGCCTGAAGTCGGTCATCCGACAAAGGGCCAGGAGGGGCTCTTTGGAGACTTGGAACGGTATGCAGATGAGGGGGCGGGCCTCGCTTGACAGACAGCAAGGAGTGGAGGTGGGAGGGCCTCAGAATGCAGATAAGAGGGGTCGGGCCAGGACAGGCGGGCTTTGAGGAGCCCAGGGGTCGGTCCTCGCCTGACAGACCACAAGGAGCCGAGGGGGCGGGGCGAGTTAGTGAGGCGGGCTGTATATGAAGGGGAGGGTCGCGCCAGGCGGGCATTTAGGATTCCATGGGGGCGTGGCTCATGCAGATGAGGGGGCGGAGCTCGCCCGCGGGCGCGAGGAGCGGCTCTCTGGCCGCCGGGAACTGGAAGGCGCTCGGTTCTTTCTTTAACTGGAGCGGACCCGAGGACGCTACCGCCTCACCAGCCCGAGCGGGCGCGCGCTGCGGCAAGGTAGCCACTCGGTCCGAGGCCGACCAGCCGGCGGCCATCGGAGTCTGCCGAACATGGGCAACCACTCAGCGAAGCTGGAGGAGCCCGAGACAGGTCTGTGGGGTGCGGGTCGCGCCCCCTCACCGCCGCGCCCTTCCCCCACCGCGGCCCGCCGCTCAGGGGCTCGAGGCAAGGTGAACTTCCCGGGCGTGAGTCTCCGCTCTGGAATGCGCTAATGGGGTTGTGAAATTACCTGTGCTGGCCCGGCTGCCAGCCGGGGCGGGGCGGTCGCTGCAGGCAGCCGCCGGCCGGGGTCCTCCCCGGGGCGCCAGTCCTACCTTGAAAGCTAGGAGGGCATCTGAGATGAAAAGTGTGACTTGGCAGTGCTCTTCTGGTTCTTTGTCCATTTTGCAATGTGTCATTTGCATACCACACACTTTCTGGAGTCCCAGGGAAGGTGGCGACCCGCGTCAGCTGATTTGTTACTCATGGTCAGACCTAGGACTGGATTGTGATTGTTTCTTACCCAGAATAATCCCTGCCTATTCTGACTTCTCGGTTTATCAACTTTTTATTTGCTTGGAAGTGAATCGAGCTTGGTGGGGAGTAAGCTGGGTTCCGGTTTTCATCTTCTGGTTGCACTGACTGGCCTCCGCGCAGGTTTAGATGCTGAACACCACGGGGTGTGTTTAAAACTGCTCTATAGTCACGTGAATTAAATGGGATTTAATTTAGCCGCAAAAATTGCATTCTGGCCTATTGGAAAGATTTGATGGCAGGTGACCAGACAGAACTATTAAATTTTTTTTTCAAAGTAGTAGTGATTTTTTTCATAGACCAAGCCGTTTTTATTATCTAAAAAAAAAAAAAGCTTCCCTTTTGTGCATTCAACACTATTCCATTTGCTGCTCCTTGAGAAGAAACATTTATTTTGTGCACATGGAACCTCTTTAGGCCCTGCTGACTTGTTGACTGTTTGTTTTAGACTTAGATCTCCCAGCGGGAACACCTCTGCCTGGGCACATAGCACATGCAGATTTTGGTACTGTTCTGACCCTACCAGACATTTGAAATAGTCCAGTCTTGTTAGAGGCTGTGTTGTAGGAAAGCCAAAGTTGATGCTTCAAACACTGGACCATTCTGAGTGCCTCTAAGCAGCACCCCTGGAAAAGAAAAAACAACCAAAGCAGTCGTCGTTTTAAAGTGTTTAACTTGGAAGACAGTTGTAGTCCCTACTGTATCACCAAGGCTGAAGCTTTTAACTTGAGGACAGTCCTGAGGCTCTGAGGTGAAGTGACTTGTCCAGTGACTTATTCTGTGACCTCCGAGCAGTGCTGCATGTCATCTTAACATCCGTCCATAGCTCTTCATTCACCCCCAGCCCCTGTGGATCTGGACTGCTGCCATTGCCTTCCTGACACTTGTGGTACATTGGACTATTAGACCAGCCACTTTGACAGCCACACTGGAATCTTAGGGGTGAGTTACAGTGTAGAGTACATAGGGGGTCTCAGAGCAGTTATCTAAACTTCTTTGTACAGAATAGCCAATAAATGTAAAATAAGAATAATCTATTTATTCTACTGAGAAAAGTTTGGATGAGCTAGCTTGTTGATAAACTAGATAAAAGGTATGTAACATTTAAAAAACACCTGTCAGTGCCAAAGAATCATGAGAAACTATTAGTTACTTTACTTAAAAAAAAATTATGAGGAGCCTGTACAGTTGTTCAGTATTCCAATTTCCAAGTGCCCTTATGTTTTAAAGCTTTCTAATGACTAGGAAGTCAAAAGATTTGTGTGTGCTAGTGGCTTATTTTATCTTAATATTTACGTGGCTTGAATGGAACTCAGGGCTTTGCACATGCTAAGCACATGCTCCACCACTGAGCACCATCACCAGCCCTTTGTTGTGGGTTTTCAAAGTGAGTATAATTTCAGAATGGGAATGCATTCTGACTTGCTGCAAGTAAAAGTACTTGGTTGGACAGGCTTTAAATATTGAACTCTTGGTGGAAAGGGTGAATGTAATTTCAGCAATGCCTTCATGAAAGACTGTGAAACTTAGCAGTGAGATTCTAGAAAGCAGAGGTCTTCTGTGCAGGATGAATGTGCAGTTGTTGGTGCATAGGACTAGGAGCTGAACAAGTACTTCTGCAGAGATGAGTGTAGTGGTAGGAGGGAAATAGGAGGCCAGAAGAGGCTAGAACACCTAAGCCTGAATCATGAAGTTCCTCTACTGTGTTAATTGTATCCTTTGGGAGCTGACACCCAGGAATGCATGAGGTTTGTTACAGGAAGTAAGACCAAAGGAAGAAAAAAAAAAAAGAAACAGAATTGATGAGGGAAAACCCTCAGATGGTAATGCAGATCCAGGGAGAACCTCAGAATCATGCTGATCTGATGAAGTCTTAGCCTGCAGATGGGTTCTGCCACAAAGCTGACCATTGGAGGAAATCTTAAGCTTCCTGCCCACCAGTCCCTAGTCCTTATGCTGTGGTTGGTCATTGGTCAGAAGCTGCTGGGGGTTGGGATATGTGCCTTCAAGGTCAAAAGCCAAGTGGAATCCTAGGACCCTGGTGGCATCTGAATAATGTGTTCTTTCTCCAATAGAGATTTTAGTGATGTCCCTTTAGGGCTAGCTGGCAGCAGTGCCTCATATGTTTGAACCAGGAGGTTCTGTTGTAAGGGTAAGTGAGATGGCTCAGTGGATAAAAGTGCTGGTTTTGTTTGTTTTGGTTTTTGGTTTTTCAAGACAGGATTTCTCTGTGTAACAGAGCCCTTAATGTTGTGGACTCGTTTTGTAGACAGATCTGCCTGCCTCTGCCTCCCAAGCACTGAGATTAAAGGTGTGCACCCCTGCGCCTGGCCTTAGATACCAAATCTTAACAACTTGAGTTCAGTCCCTGGAATCCACATGGAAGAAGGAGAGAACCAATTTATGCAAATTGTCTTCTGACCTCCCCTCCACCACACACAGGTAAACAAATACATGTGATAAAGAGTAAATGAATGGCATTCATCCTTCTCTCTGACCCCTTCTGAAGGCTTGAGAGGGCTGATTGTGTAGGCCTGCTCTTTGATTGGTAGGGGAATATTTAGTCAGAACCCAAGTTCTTAGCTGCTGTTGCTGCTTTTGTAGCTCTGTGGCATCCACAGTGGCAGCAAGGTTTTCCTGTGTCTGTGCTCTTCTGAGTAGTTCATTGTAACTTACTGTGGTATTGCAGGATAGTAAGAGAAATGATCAGGTGAAAGACAGAAGTTCCATGTTCAAGGGCAGTTATAATTAGAAGAGCATGGTGAAGGCTACATCCCTTACTTGCTACAGGGTCTAGTTAACAGCCCTTTAGTTTCTAGGCAGGCTCCCACAGAACTACAGCCTGTGTACTGTTTAAAGGCATCTGGGTAAAGTAGTGGGTAAGCCCAGCCAGTTTGGAGTTTTATTTACCCAGAGGGAGGGGTGACATTTTATAATTCTGCCTAGAAAGAAGGTGAGCTGAGAAGGCTTTTCCTAGTCATTGGTACTAACTGAGGCACCTGTTTTTAATATTTGTTTTAAATTTGCATTGATTGTTGAAAATTAATATAAGTGATATAAAATGAAAGAAGTTTCCTTCTGTAGCACCTTCCTTGGGTCACACGCTATTTACTATAATTAATACTATTGTTACGGATGAATTTACACAACAAGATTTAAGTCAAGTGGTTTATTTTCTTCTCCTGTCTTAGTCTACTATGAGCTAGGGACCACGAGGGAGGTTATTGTATCCTACGTTGTCATGGATGTGTCCATCCACATTCAATATGCTAGACAGCCACACAGCTCCAGACACCAAGAGACTGAAAGTGTTTCTTCAATGGCCAAGCAGAAGACAGCATGACCAGTGGTGAACACTTGCATTCTGTTGCAAACATGACCATTCTCAGCCATATTTGTGTCAATATTTCATTAGGAAAATTTTAACCTGAATAGCTGAAAGGCATATTATATAAATGAATATCCCTATATCCACATTTGTTTCATTCATCTAGTCATCTCTCTATTCATCTGCCCGTCTTTTTTGCCTTGATTTGTTTTTTAAGACAGGGCCCTATAGGCTCACCTTGAGTTCACTGTGTATTGGGACCTTGAACTTATCATCGTCTTGCTTTCCCTTCCCAAGTGCTAGCATTGCAGACATATGCTACTTCTGGGTTTTTGCAGTGCTGAGGATCGAGCCCAGGGCTTTATGTATGATAAGCACTACCAACTGAGCTAATCGCTGCCCTATCCTATTTGTTTGTTTGTTTAGGGTCTCCCTACATAGCCCTGGCTGACCGTGAACTCACTGTGTAGACTAGGCTGGCCTCCAACTCAACAGAGATCTAACTGCCTCTCCCCGCCCCCCCCCAAGTGCTGGGAGTAAACGTGTGTGCCATTGTGCCTGGTTCCATTTTACTTTTGATATAATTCAAAGACATTGTGGTTTTGAATTGTATTATTTTGATATAATTCAAAGACAAAACTACATAATATTTTTTATCTTTACTGTTTTTGATTAACTTCTATAGTTCACCACTGTAACAGAAAGTTATTTAAAACACTGTTTATTAATACTTAACAAACACTATAAAACACCTATATCCTATAGCCTAATACCTAAAACCTAATACCTATAAACACAATAAGAACATCTAACCAATCCTAGTTTAATTTTCCTGAAACGATGTTAATATTCTTAGTGTAGGTCCAAGGGGGAAAACTTGATTTTAGCTGTCTGGTTACGGCAGTTCCAGCAGACAGTCCCTTCCAAGCTTATCATCAGGTGGGCCTAACTTTACCAGTTCATATGGTCAGTTTATTTCAACTGCTAGATTGTGACTGGCTTATGAGGCCAGCCTGTTTTAACCACTAAACTTGAGGTCAGCTTCCTCTATCAGCTGAGAATAACTTCTATAGTCTCCTCAGCCCTTGTATGCTTCATGGCATAGTGTTCTTCACTGTGGCCTCCGAACTCTGCCCACCTGGCTCTCTCAGCAGGTTCTATGCCGGTCTTATTAGTCTGACTTCTCAGTTTCTAACCATTGCGGCCTAAACCCTGGTGATGCCATACTTTGCTTTACTTCTCCAGCGTGCGTTTTCCTCTCAGTCCATGGGGGCAAGAGATCAAGCAGTGTGGAGTTCTCTGGCTTATATAGAGCATTGTCTTGCGATCCTTGGTGGTCTCGAGGGCCCACAAGATCTTTCACGATATCCAGTCCCATTGGCTTCTCATGGCATCTGATGTTATCCTCGGCTTGTGCAGCTTCTAGCCATGCCCTTTCAACAAGGTATGGCCGTGTCTCAGAGCTGTGGCCTCAACTGGGCTCTGCCCAACTTGTCCCCAAGTCCAAGCAACTCCAAGTGCCTCCTATATGTGCTGCCAGGTGCCACGTTGATCTGCATACTAATACACTAAAGAGAACTAACTCCTAGCACACACCACTAATCTTCGCTATGAAAGTAGAGAAACTAAATATATTTTCACTATTATATCTCTCATGTACCATTTCTGCAAGTTATATATAAATTATAATTCCACTGCATAACTATTCCAGCCCACCTAAGGCCACATAGTGAGACTCTGTCTAAAATTTAAAAAAATTAATTACATTATTGGTATCAAAATACACATGGTGACTGTACAGATGTTCACTGCTAAATTTTGATATATTTTTATACCAACCTTTTTTTTAAAATAAACTTTGATATATTTTTTAAAACATAAGGGGTAAAGTGTGGGGCTCAGTGAAAGAGCATATGCTTGGGATGTATAAGACCCTGGTTTCAATTCCCAGCAGACTCCTCCCACCAAAACAAAAAACAAAAAACAAAACAACAAAAAAAAACCTCTTAAAAACTTAAAAAATAATTACTCATCACTATCTGTACTTCTTGACTAACTTTAGGCAGTGTGCTTGGCTTTGTACCTAGGTGCTCTTAAATTTCTAGTTCCTTTTTCTTAGTCTGCCTCCCCAGTTCCCAGTCAATTTTTTTTGTTTTGTTTTTTCAAGACAGGGTTTCTCTGTGTGGCCCTGGCTGTCCTGGACTCACTTTGTAGACCAGGCTGGCCTTGAATTCACAGAGATCCACATGCCTCTCCATCCCAAGTGCTGGGATTAAAGGCGTGCACAACCAAGCCTGGCAATTGTAGACAGCTATGAACTGACATGTGGGTGCTGGGATTTGAACTCGAGTCCTTTGGAAGAACAGTCAGTGTTCTTAACCGCTGAGCCATCTCTCCAGCCCCCACCCAGTCAAATTTTTACCTGACCAGAATATTTGCATTCTTTTTCACAATGAGCATAAAATCTTCTGTGCATTGTTTGTAGGTTGATTCAGCATTTACACCATTAGGAGCCCATATGTATTGTTTACTAGAGAACTGGAGAAATGAGTTAGTTCCCCCATATGTTTGGGTTTCTAAGGAGGCAGTGTAATCTTATATTGCTTTATGTGTCATCTATGAGTCAGTGTTACTTTTAAAACAATGGAAGGAGTTGGGAGAGAAGAGCATCTGTACAGGTGTCTCTCCTATAGTCCTGGCTGTCCAGAATTCACTCTGTAGATTAGGCTGGCCTGGAACCAGAGGTCCTCCTCCCTCTGCCTCCTAAGGGCTTGGATTAAAGGCATGCACCACCCACCACACTTGGCCTACATACTCTTTAATATGTTGTTACCCTGTTATCCATTGTCTCTATTTATAGATTGCTATTGGGAATTTCTTTTTCTTTTCTTTTTTCATATATGTATGTGAGATTGCTAATCTCATTTACAAGCATCACTACTCCTATTGGGGTGTCTGACCAGCCCTGCAAGTGTTCTTAAAGACAAGAGCATGGTGGTTGGATCTGGGCTCTCAAGCCACTCGCCTATTCAAATCTCAGTTTGGCCACTTCTTTGCACTTTTTTTTTTTTATGTCCCTGAGACTGTTTCTTCATGTAGAAAGTGTGATAGCTTAAAACATGCCTTACAGGATTTAATGTGATGTATACGTTCAAGCATAGGAAGGCTATAGTCATACACAAGAAGGACATGGTCAGCTTCCCGTGCTGTTCTGCTTTATTAAGCTTGAGCTGGTTGCTGCTTAGTCACGGCTCATGGGCTCACTTCTCGGGTTCTCTTTCTCTTATTCGTATTCCTTTGCTTTGTCTGGAGTGTTTCCTATATGATCCCATGTGCAGTCAAACCTTTATGTATTCTGAAACCTCTATATTAACAAATTTATTCTAGTTTTCCTATTGTCTGTATTTTATTCTTAGAGGTTTGTAGTTTAGGACTAATTGGAAAGGAAGAGGCATTGTTTGAAGGATTTGAGCAGAGTTAATGGTTTCCCTTATCAGTGTTTTTCAGTTTCAAGGATTCATCAATTTTACAGTATTTACTAAGAGGAGATTATAGTATGTATTTCCCCCAAATATATTTTGTTATCAAAGAATTTCACAGCATTCAGAGAGACACATTTTGGTAATGTACCCTTTGTGATAAAAATATCTGTGTCAACGATCAATGGTAAAGCATAGTTAAAAATAAAAAATATCAAATATATTTGTTACTGTAATAAATGTGAATGATTCAAGTAGTCTATTTTTTTAAAAGCATCCAGGGCTGGAGAGATGATTCAGTGGTTAAGAGCAAATATTGTTCTTGAAGAGGACCCAAGTTCAGTTCCCAGCATTCACATCGGGTGGGTGACAATCACCTTTGAGTCCAGCTTTAGGAATCTGATACTTCAGACTTCTGTG
>CAJQZJ010032004.1:7901031-7962995 GCA_907164525.1 Lophiomys imhausi | reverse complement strand
ATCTACACACTCACCTTTGAGTCCAGCTTTAGGAATCTGATACTTCACCTAGAGGCACATGAATATATCTACACACTCACACACACATACACATTAAAAAATAAATACTTTTTGTTTTAGGTTCTTCGAGGCAGGGTTTCTTGGTGTAATAGAGCCCTGATTGCCCTGGAATCTCTTTGTAGACCAGGCTGGCCTTGAACTAACAGAAATCTGCCTTCTGAGCACTGGGATTAAGGGTTTGTACCTGGCAAGCCTTCAGATTTCTGTAGTAGGAAATTTAAAAGTGTGGTTTTTCTCTAATTCCATTCTAGCTCCCAAATAATGAGACAGAGACCTCTTAGGTTTATTCAACAAGCTGTAAGTACATTAACTGAGCAGATGTTCGTCTATTCTATCCGTCTATGCTAGGTCTGGCTATTCTGGCTATTCCCCAGCCACACACCCGTTACATCCATTTAGTCTTGCCTTGGCTGCTTCTGTTCCATCTGTCTGTCCTCAGGGTGAATTCCTCTTGGCCACCTGTCTATTGGTCTATTCTCATGGTCCATCCTACCTCACAGTGACCTCTTTCTTCTCTCTCCTTTTGCCTGGGACCCCTGGCTGGGATCAGAAGTCCAGCCTTCCTATCTTTTCTGCCCAGTCAGTGGCTGTTCAACTTTTTATTAACCAATCATATATACTTGGGGAGCATTTAAAAAATAATTATTTTTATTTTGTATACATTCGTGTTTTGATTGCATGTGTGTCTGTCTGTATGGGAACATTGATCATTTGCAACAGGAACTACAGACAGTTGTGAGCTGCCATGTGGGTGCTGGGAACTGAACCCAGACCCTCTGGAAGAGCAGTCAGTGCTCTTAACCGCTGAGCCATCTTCCAGCCCCTGGGGACCATTCTTTACACCACATTGATACAGGAGATGGTTCAATATTCTTTACAATGCCCATGTCCAGACTCTAACAAGATCTTGGGGCACAGAAATCAGAACCTGAATATACAGTACACAAGACGAATCTCCAGCATATTTCTGTTTGAGCCCCTTTTGCCTTAATTGAATATATTTCACTCTTATTTGATCACATACAGGATGAGCTGTGCATGATAAATTTTCTCAACTTTTAAAAAGATATCTATATTTTGCCCTCATGTTAATTGATATTTTGCCTGGGTATAGATTTTTAAGTTTAGGATATATTAAAACTCTTCCTAGCATGGACATTAGAACTTAAAAAAAAGAGGTAACCTGACATCTGTGTATCTAGACTTTGACTGGACATATTGCCTATTCTTTGTATATTTTTCTATATCTTTAAGTTGGTATCTTTCTTGGTAGTAAAGCAAATGTGATTTTTTATTTAACCATTGTTCTCTCTTGGCTTTATCTGGCTTATAAGGTCATTCTACTGAAATAATAGAAACAGTCAGTTAATGACACAGGATACAGAGTTCCTCAAATAAGAGGGGAGACCTTTCACACTATTAAGATTATAATCCTAATCTAGTACACTAACTGACAAAACCCTGGAAGAATTTAAGCATGTGTCATACACAAACCATTTTTCTAGAATGGTTAAAATGTTGACCTGTTTTAAAGACAGAAAGAAAGCATCATTAGAGTCTTTAAAGGAATTTTTTACTGGTCACTCTGTGATCATAATGTAATAAAACTATACATAATAAAAATTAAACATTTAAAAATCATTTGGAAATTTTAGGAATTGAAAGCTATTCTTACAGATCATTTAGGAAATAATTGAAATACTGACAAAGTTAGAAACAATAAGCAGATCCATTTTCCAGAAAGATTTTATCAAGTAAGAAAGAATGGAAATGAGTGAAGTCAGTGCTATATGAGAACATGCGGGAGCAGCCAGCAAAGCAGGCGTGGTGCTGCAGAACCTGCGTCTCGGCTAACTGGGGAGGCTGGGCAGGGAGTACTGCCAGCCCAGGAGTTGCAAGCCAGGCTGGACATAGAAAGAAGACTGTCTTTTCTGCTTTTCTCTGTCCTTAGCATGTAGCACATGGATGACACTTAGTGTTTGTTGAATAAATATGAAAGGACAAAAGAGAAAACAATTGGGTGAAAAAATACTGAAGTGTAAAGCAATGAAGTAGATAAAGCTACATTTAGATTCATCCAGAAAACAAACAAATAACCCAAATTGACTGTATAAAAATATGGAGGGAGTGGTCAGGGCTCAATCAATAAAGTGCTTACTGAACAAGCATGAGAACCTGACTTTAGATTCCCAGCACCCACACAGGAAAGCTAGGCACAGCAGCATGTAGTCCCAGCACCAGGGAAGCAAATACATACAGGAAGGCTTTGGGGGCTTCCTGGCCAGCCAGTCTAGCCTAATGCACAACTTCTGAGAGACCCCGACTCAATGTGTTAGAGAGCAGTGTCCAAAGCAGAGATCTTGTTTGAAAACACAAGGCATTTCAACCTTTGGCCTAAACACAAACACACACACACACACACACACACACACACACACACACACACACACACACAGAGAGAGAGAGAGAGAGAGAGAGAGAGAGAGAATTCATGTTATAAGGGATGTTGGAGGGTTCTGTCTAAGGTAGAATAAAAATAAAAATAGATTTTGATAAAATCAAATATTTCTAGAAAAAATTAACAAAATCAATTTGTAAAGACAAACAGACCTGGGAGTACAGCTCAGTGATACAGTCTATGACTAGAATATATGAGGCCCTGGGTTTGATCCTTATGAGAGAAGGGGGAGGTGAAAGAGATGGGAGAGGAGAAAAGAAATTAAATATTAGGACACAAGGAATCTTGGAAGATATCAGCAAATAACTTCAAAATAGCCTGAGCCCAGATGGTTTTATAGGTAGATAACCCTTTTTACTTGTGAGAAAAGATGTCATTTTTTATGCTCTTTAAGTAGTGTGGAGCCGGGTGGTGGTGGCGCACGCCTTTAATCCCAGCACTTGGGAGGCAGAGGCAGGCGGATCACTGTGAGTTCGAGGCCAGCCTGGTCTACAAAGTGAGTCCAGGACAGCCAAGGATACACAGAGAAACCCTGTCTCGAAAAACCAAAAAAAAAAAAAAAGTAGTGTGGACAGTTCCTAAAGATGGTTGTCTTTCAGAGGGGCAAGTAATGATTTGATATATATAAATATAAATTATTTATTTGGTAATTAATAGAAAAAGTATAATGACTATCAAATCTGTCTGTTCTTTAGGACCAGATCAGGTAAAAAAGGAAATGGGTTAATGTGTCTTTCCTGTTTTATGGACTCTATTTACCTGGAGCCATAAATTAAAATAAATCCTTTCTTCCTTAAATTGCTTTTGGCCATGGTATTTTATCACAGCAACAGAAAAGTAACTAATATGTATTCTAACTCAAAGAAGAGTTTGGATTTTTCCTTTTACATATGTTGTCTGGATATTTATGTTTTTGGTTGTGAACCTAGCCCTGTCTGGGGATTTATAATCCTTTGAATTGTTTTACTTTTTTGAGATTTATTATTTTATAAGTATGAATTTTTTGCCTACAGGTATAAGTATGTGTAACACCTGTGTGTCTGGTGCCCTTAGAGATCAGAAGAGGGCATTGGATTACCTAGAACTGGAGTTAAGGACATTTGAGAGCTGCTGTGTTGGTTCTGGGCATCAAACCTGGGTCCTCCGCAGGAGCAATGAGTGCTGTTAACCCTTGAGCCAGCTCTTCAGCTCCATATTGTTTTACTCTAGACATTTTTCTTCTGACTCTAGTCAGGTCAGGGTGGTTTATGCAACACTGCTGGTGCCTGTGAGAATATGTGCAGGGCTCTGTGTGTCCTTGCGAAGGCTGCTATGACAGTGCTCCTCCCAGTATACTCTAGCTGGCTCCCTCTTGTTGACCCAGTGTCTCTTTATGGCCATCTCCTTCTACCTTCTCCTTCAACATCTACTTCCTGTGGATGCCGAGTTCCCAGTTGTGTCTTAATTCTCTGCACAGTCCTTTGGGTAGAGCTCTAACGAACTCACTGCAACTCTCCCTCATATTCCTAGGAAAAATCTGAATTCTCAGGAAATGGTAGGTTTAAGATAGTTTAATGTGATTGGCCAAATGTTTAAAATAAGGTTTTTTAAAAAGGTTGTTTTTTTTTTAAAGATTTATTTATTTATTTTATGTGCATGGATGTTTTGCCTGTATGTATGTCCATGTGAGGGTGTCAGATCCACTGGAACTATTACAGACTGTTGGGAGCTGCCATGTGGGTGCTGGGAATTGAACCCAGGTCCTCTGGAAGGCCAGTCAGTGCTCCCAACTGCTGAGCCATCTCTCCAGCCCCCCCAAAATGTTTTAATATTATGAATTTCAGAAAAGCTTGTGCATAGTAGGTTCTTCTTATTTCAGCACAAGTAATCTGCCCGCTTCCTCTCTCCTCCTTGTCAGAGGACCCCTGTTTCCCTGGGTTTGGTAACTCATGCTGCTCATAGATGCTCTTTTATCAGTAGCTTCCTCTGCTCATTTTCTTTTTTAATCCTCTTATTTTAGAACAATGAGTGTGTGTCTGTGTGTGAGTATGTGTGTGTGTGAGAGCATGTGTGAGTGTGTGTGTGAGAATGTGTGAATATGTATGTGAACGTGTGTGTGCACGCACATGTGTGAGTATGTGTATGTGTGTGTGAGAGCATGTGTGAGAGTGTGTGAATATGTATGTGAACATGTGTGTGTGCATGCCCATGTGTGAGTATGTGTGTTTGTGGTGTTGAGATGGGGTCTCCTTCTGTATCCCTGGTAGCCTGTTCTTACTGTATAACCCAAGCTGGCCTTGGACTCTTGGCAAACCTACTGCCTCAGCCTTCTGAGTGCTAGGATTATGGGCATGTACCTTCATGCCCAGTACGATTAGGCCTTTTCTCCTGATCCTCATTTCCATCCAGTTGTCCCAAATGTAACCTCATTGTGGATAAATGTTAACAATTAGGATAAACCTGGAAAAGTAAAGTCACAAATTTTACCCAAAACTATAGTCAGTCAAGAACTAGTGCCAATGACCTCCCAGTCCTTGAAAATCCTCTTATGTCGGCACATAAAACATCATCTCTTTTCTCTAATGGGTCCTGTGTTTCTCTTTAGCATTAACTGTCAAGTTGAAAAAAAAATCTTGGAGGTCAAATTATCAGCAGTTTAACCTTCTGATCTTGAAATAGATAAAACAAAGATACTATTCACAGTGGTCATAAAAGTATTAGGAAATTATCTGTTGATGGTTATATTCTGGTCTCCTTTTCCTTCAATCTGAAAAACATTACAGTATGCCAAAGTTTCATGGAATTATATTACAATTTCATGGACATAATAAAGAAAAAGTCTCTTTGTAGGTAAACAAAATTTTTGTGGGAAAGGTACATGTCTGTGTATATATACATATATGTTGATTTTGTGATTGTGTGTGTGAGCGTGTGTGCATGTGTACATACCTGCCCCATACCACTTCTTTGATAATGTGCTTTATGCTTTGGTTGGAATCCCTTTTATTTTATTTATTTTTTATGTGTATGTTTGCCTGCATGTGTATTTATGCATAGGTGACCTGCAGAGGCCTTTGGAACTGGAGTTGCAGACATATAAACTGTCTGATGTGGGTGCTTGGAATATTCATTAAGTTACATTGTCTATATCATTGTGCTATCCAGAACTTTGTGCTAGCCATTTTGTTTGTAAAACAGTCCTTAAAGTATTTCAAGATCTATTTTTCATTAACTACTTTTTCATATCCTTTGAGTCGTTTGTTTGTTTGTTTTTTGAGACCAGGTTTTTCTGTGTAGCTCTGGCTGTCCTGTAACTTGATTTGTAGGGCAGGGTGTCCTAGAGCTCACAGAGATCTGTCTGCCTCTGCCTCCCTGGGATTGAAGGCAGGTACTAATTAACACTGCCTAGCGTTTCTGTCATCTGCCTGCTGTGTGCTGGGATTAAAGTCATATGCCAACACGCTCAGCTAGCATCATCATTATTTTTTAATTTTTAATTTTTTTTTTTTGGTTTTTCGAGACAGGGTTTCTCTGAATATCTCTGGCTGTCCTGGACTCGCTTTGTAGACCAGGCTGGCCTCGAACTCACAAAGATCCACCTGCCTCTGCCTCCCAAGTGCTGGGATTAAAGGCGTGCGCCACCACTGCCCGGCTAGCATCATCATTATTAATGTTCATTTTGCCATTGGTCTTGACTTTGTGATGCTTTGAGGGCCTCCTGATGCCTGGAGTCAGCCCATATTGCTTGTCAGCATTCTGGGCCTTCATCACCTCTCACCTTCTGCTTCTGATCTCTTCCTGGTGTCTGGAAACTGCAATCAAACCTGCCTGAGTATATATACACAAGTTGTTACTTTTCCTGTTTATAAAAATATATAGGGCTGGGGTGCAACTCAGGGGTAGAGTGCTTATCTAGCATGTTGCTAAAATTCCTTCCCAGGGGATATATAAGCAAAGTCTGTTCCTTCTAAAACTAAGGTCCCAATGACAACCTGAAGCATAATTCTGCCAAAGTTCACTCAAAGGAACTAACAGAACATAGGTGAGGGTTTACTTACAGGGGTGTGGGCAGTTCCTCCTCACAACAGGCCACACTTGGAAAAGCTCTTTCCATCAGCCACATAGATGGAACCCTTCCTCCCCAATCATCGTCATTCAGTATGTTCTAGCCCCTCCTCAAGGGCATGTGCAACTAAGGCTGAGTTGGGGAGCAGCTGGATGTGAAGGTGAGGGTCTGATGACCATCCTGCCCCTCAAAGAGAAGTAGATATAAGCCCTGGATAATCCTTTTGCAAGGGTCTGCAGTTGAGTTTTCCAAGATGGCAATCATTTGGCTTAGAGACAATCACTGACAAAAGGCTTTTGTGAGGCCTGCTTCTCAGGCCTAGTACCACAATAAAAAAAAAAACATACACATACATGTGTGTGTGTGTGTAAAGGTGTAATGTTTAGGGCACAGACTTTTAACTTTCCTGGAGATTTTTTTTCTGTCCTGGGCTTGGATTAGCTCGTGTAACTGGGTTGTCTTCCTTAGACAGAGTTATTGTACATGTACCCAGTTAGGTGCCATTCCTGTCTTTGCACTCAGGGAAGTTATTTGGGCTGCTCTTCCATCAGGCTATACTGTAGTTCTCATCTCCAGGATCTTGCATGTTTCCTTAAAAACCTTTTATAGCTGACCCCTTCACAGGTTGACAATTATTCCCAGTTTTCTTAGGGAGGCACACTAAAAACATTTATTCTTAAGAGGCAACTTAGGCAGCCAGGTGTAGTGAGACACACCTTTAATCCAACAATCAGGAGGTGGAGGCAGGTGGATCTGTGTGAGTTTGAGGCAAACCTGGTCTACAGAGTGAGTTGTTAGACAGACACAGCTACATAGACAGACCCTGTCTCAGAAAAAAGGAAAAAGACAACCAAGTTCTGGGACATGGTGGGAGGAGAGGCAGTGAGCAGGTAAAGAGGAGGGAGAGCCCAGAGAGTGCTTAGACTAGGATCCACAGGCTTACATCGTGATTGCTCTCATGGTCCCTGGGGGGAATTTTTTTTTTTTTTTGGTTTTTCGAGACAGGGTTTCTCTGTGTATCCTTGGCTGTCCTGGACTCACTTTGTAGACCAGGCTGGCCTCGATCTCACAAAGATCCGCCTGCCTCTGCCTCCCAAGTGCTGGGATTAAAGGCGTGCGCCACCACTGCCCGGCCCTGGGGGGAATTTTGCCTGCTCAAGGCTGTAAGAGTCAGAGTTGCGTGTTTGAAAAATGGAATGTGGATTAGCCTGAAGAGATGAATACTTGGGGAGACTTCTGGTGAGGCTGAATAAGACGTGGATTCAACTGAATAAACAAATTCTGTTTTCTCTAGGCAATAGGTTGGATGAATAGACAAAACCCTGGACTCAGACACTCTCAGCTCATTTCTTCAACTTGATGGGTTTTCATGTTGATAAAACAAGGATCCAAGCTACACCTACATCATAGAGACCCTTCTGATTTTTAGAGGTGTATGATTGTGTTGTATGCTTTAGGGAATCCAGATTATAAAGCATCCTGAACTTCCGCATAGTACTGTTGCATCCCCATTACACCCCTCTGACAATTGCAGGCCAGAAAGGGACACTTCCAAATAAGGCTCTATGAGTCTGTGGAACAAAAGGGAAACAATAACTAAAAAGCAAGTCTAGCCTTTGCCCTGGAATGAAAAGAATGTGGTCTGTTGGTTGACCTAAAGGTTTCTGTTTTATTTCATATTTAGGTGCAGTGGTCAGCTCTAACCATGTTTTCCAAAGAAATTTCTTTTAAGACTTTAAAATATTTGCACAGTGTTAAGATGATTGTATTATCTTTGCAGAACTCTGGTCAGTTTTGCTTATGAAGCTAATTGTGTATATGAAAAATGCTAAGAATTGACCATGGGGGCATTCAGTATATATTTTTATCTAACAGAAGCACAAACACTGCCAGGGCATTGCATGGCATTCTGGACATCTAAACATAAAAGAATGGTGAAGTAACGATAGCCCTTTGACTCACTGATAATATATGCACTGCCATTTTAAACAGTGGTTCTCAGGATTGTACCCAAGAATGGGGAAATCCTTTACAGACAGATAAATGAACAGGGTGGAGTGCAGAATGGTATGTAAGCTCATTGTATCTTTGTAAAAGAGTAACTCAGAGAACACAGATTGACATAGCCTGCTATCTTATAGAAGGTCTTTACTTTTTTGAATGAAATCTTTACTGGGCCTGAGGTCTCCATGTGTCACAGTTTCTACCATTCACTTGGTTCTTTACTTGGCTCTTTATAGTTATTTGCCTGTCTGGTTTTTATATAGCTGTTGTTTTCTTTTGTTTGAGATAGTTTCTTTATGTGGCCCTGGCTGTCCTGGAACTCACTCTGTAGACCAGGCTGGCCTCAAACTCACAGAGATCCACCTGCCTCTGCCTCCCAAGTGCTGGGATTAAAGGTGTGCACCACATGCCCAGCTCAATTTTTGACTTCTGATTTAAGACCTAAAATAAGGGCAAGAGGCTCAGTGGTTGAACACATATGTAGCATATGTACAGCCCTATATTTGATCCCTAGCACCACAATAAGTAAAACAAATAAGATTAATACAAGAATTGCATTTTAATTAAAGATAGAATTTATTTTTAATGATTCATTTATTTTATGTATATGAATGTTTTGCTTTCATGTGTGTCTGTGTACCATGTGTGTGCCTGGTGCCCAGAGAGGTCAGAGAGGGCATCAGATCCTCTGGAACAGGAGTTGTGGATATTTGTGAGCCCCACCATGTGTGTGGCTGGGAATGAAATCCAGGTCCTCTGCGAGATCATTAAGTGCTTCTAACTTCTGAGTCATCTCTCCAGCTCCCAAAGATGAGGTTTAAAGAAAATTAAAAGTCTTAATTAATATATCATGAATATATAATGAGGTTATAATTGATCCTAGTTGCTATCTGGGGAACTAGATCTTGAGATTCAGATTTGTGACTATGGGAACAGCACATATGTGTTGGTGATGGAAGCAGGTAAGACTGAGATGGGGTGCTTAGCCACCTTGTCCCAAAAGAACTCAAGCCAGGACAGCCCTTCAGTGTCCCACATGGAGTCCTAGTGTTCAGTCCTTCCTACTCCCATCATCCAGTGGTATAACTTAGGAAAGTTTAGGAGAATTTGCCTTTATCCTAGCAATCATTTCCTTTATTTCTGATAACCTCAAAACAAATTAGTTTGTTTTTCTAGTATTTCCTCTTTTATAAAAGTTTGCTCTCAGGAAGTTGGTTCCATGGCTGACCACAGGTCTTACCCACATGTGTCCTGGCTGACTCAGGAGGTCAGGCCTGGGTCTCACTCATTCTCTTCTACTGCTTGTCAAAGACCTCACTGTTTCCTTGGGCCTCATCTGGCCAGGCCTTTCTCCCACCCCTTTTGCACAGATGGCAGGATTGGGAGGCCATGCCATAGCTTGCATTGCAGAGGGCTAAATGGAGGTCATCAGCCCCTCAAATACATTGAACTTCCCCTGAGTCCTTCTGTTAAGCCTTGGAGAGGCTGATGAGATTTGAAGAGTGCTTCTCTGTCTCTTATATGACATGTTCTCCATGGACCTGCCACATTTAGTCTGAGGCCCCAAACAGGACCTAGTTATTCCTTGGCCCCTGGTTCTGGTACCTTCAAAACGCCTTACCTCCTTTACTCAGAGAACATTTGCTGTAAGCCAGCCCAGTGCTTGGGACTCAGCTGTTTGATGGTAGGTATGTCTGGGTGTGAATCTCTTTTGATTACTTTTGTCTGGTCACTGATTTGTGATCCTGTTAAAGTTCAGCACTTTCTTCACCTTGAGCTGTTTTCTCCTATTGTCTTTTCTTCTCTGCATGTGTATCTGGCTTTTCATTTGCTTAGAGTTGGATCTTTTCCATCCTATGTCTTAAACTAAAAATATTTTTATTTTTTAGAATTATTTTAGGGAAACTCTGAGTGACGTTGCCCTGTTGGTTAGCTGGATTGTCCAGTGTTCAGTATTGCAGGAGTTCTGCATCTTTTGTTAGTCAGGTTTCTATTACTATCACAATGAGCTTATAAAGAGGAATGATTTGTTTTAGTTCACAACTTTGACGGTCCATGGTCCATTGGCCTATTGCTTTTGGGGCATAGCTAGATGTGAAGGAGGGGAAAAGGGGAAGAAACAAGTATCTAACAGTGACTTTCAAAGCTGTGTCCTCAGTGACCTAAAGGCATGTTACTAACTTTTGCCACTTAAAAGTTCCGTGCCCTTCTAGTAGTGTCAGATAAGGAATCAAGTCTTTAACACAGGAGCCTTTAGGGGACCAATATATCAAACTATAGCAATTGTGAAATACTCTTTCTTTCCTAAAGTCACATTTTATTGACCGTCTTCCTACAAATCTGCAATTATATAAGAAACTTTCTGAAAGACTGTGTCCTAGGCAGCTGAGTATTTTGGAGCTATAACTTTTACATTTTGAAATTAAGTGCTGTTACCTGCTTTTTGTAGCCCTCCTCCTCCCAGCAGCAGTCCTGATCTGGAGCATCAGAGAATAGATGTTTTTCAGCTGCCGGGACATCCTTCCACCCTGCCAGGCTCGGGCCTGCTGCAGGCCAAGGGTTTGGGGCAGAGGTGTGGCTCTTCTGTATAGATGGAGAGACCTCAGTGCATGATAAGCCTGAGGACTTGAGCTTTCCTTCTTGTATCACATACTGGGATTTGAATTCAGTCATGAATTCCACAACTAAAGAGACAGCCACAGTGAACAAAGCATTGATTTGATAAATTCAGTCTTTGAAAAACTACATTCAAGGGGCTGGAGAGATGACTCAGTGGTGTAGAGCCCTGGCTGCTCTTTTGGAGGAATTGGGTTGGGTTCCCAACACCTACATTGTGGTTTATAGTTGTCTGTAACTCCAGCTCGGGGTGATCTGATGCTGTCTTCTGGCCCCAGCAGACTCTGCATGCACATGGTACATTTATATACATGCAGGTAAGAAACTCACACATAAAATAAATCTTTAAAAAAGATTACATCCAACCTCCTTAACTTACATCAATGGGCAAGTTGCTGTGAATCCTCTAGTACATAAGCACTTTCTTCTTACTAGTTAAGAGCAAGTTTCTGGATTGTTGTTGTTATTCTTGTATTATTATCCTGGCTCCCTTATTTAGTAGCTGAAGGATCCAGACTAGTTATATAATTTCTTGATTTATTTTCCTCCCCTCAAATTTGGATAATAGTATTTCCTTATATGAGTGCCTAAAACAATGTAATTTAATAGATTCTCAACATACATTTACAAAAATTTACAGCAAATGTTGAAATCGCAACTGTGTTTACACACTGTCTTTTTTTCTGTTATCTCTGTGTTCCCTTGATTCCATCATCGTTTCATTTATTTTCTTTGATGTGGACACTATGTCTCTCACCAGATTTTAACCATACTTCCTTTTCCATGTTTCTTCCTTTGCTGTTGTAAGGTACTATTGATATGATAAAGGAATGTATTCGTTTCTTATCGACAATATGACAAACTGCCATAGTTAATGGCTCTAAACATACATTTATTACTTCCATTGTAAATCACTCCAGCCTCTGGCCTTGTCACATCTCTTTGCTGTCTTTGTTACTCTTGCTTTGCTGTAAAAGATCCATGCAGTTACACTGAACTCACCAGACATCCAATATAGTCTCTATCTGAACCACATCCTAACCACATCTGCAAAAAACCCTTGATCATATAAGGTGATATAAGTGTTGGAGAGTGAGTTATAGACATCCTCGGAGAGCCACTGCTCAGGGCACCACAGGCAGGAGCACTGTGAGCTGATTAAACTGCAAAGTAGGTGGTCCCTCCGTAGAGGTCCCTTAAACAAAGACGAGTAAACCCAGAATCAAGCAGTCTTTTCTTTCCCATGGTGTTGGGAAGTTACACGAAAGTCAGAGACTGGGAACTGAGTGTTGAAGAATAGAAAGGTGTTTGTTAGGGACTGGGAGGAAACAGTACTTCTCAAGAAGTAAAGTAGTGAAAGAATCCAGAAAATTGGAAAAGCAATTACTTCGTGGGTTTTTGAGATAGAATGTCACTATGTACTCTAAACTCACACAAACCTCTTGAATGATAGGATTATGGGCGTGTGCCACAATTTCTCTCTGGAGTAGTTAGATCTTCGATGTTGCCAGGGGAGTGGCAGGCAAGGAAATTAATAAGTTAAAATAGGAATGATAACATTGTCTTGATAACAGATTTAAAATCAATACTGTGAAGAGGGACAGACCAGTGAAATACTTGAGTTTTTAATTGTTTTGTCTGATGACATAAGCAGTACATGCTCGGTTTTCAGAAAATGAAGAAACTAAAGAAATATACCACAAAAAATTCCTTGTAATCTTGCCATTCACAAATAATGATTTGATGTTTGTATGTGTTTCATACACACATACTTTTACAGAATTAAACCATACTGGGTACTGGAGAGATGGTTCAGTGATTAAGAGCACTTACTGTTCTTACGGAACACTCAGGTTCAATTCCCAGCACCCATATGGCAGCTCAATCTGTCCATAACACCAGTTCCAGAGAGTTGGCACCCTCTTCTTGTCTTTGGGTAAAACACTCATAAAACAAAAATAGCCAGGCATAGTGGCCCATGCCTTTAATCCTAGGACTCGGGAGGCAGAGGCAGAAGGATCTCTGTGAGTTGAAGGCCAGCCTGGTCTACAAAGTGAGTTCCAAGACAGCAGTACTGTTATAAGAGAAACCCTGTCAAAAAAAAAAAAAAAACCAAAACCAAAAAAATATATATAATTCAAATTCAATTTTTTAATTGGAGCAGTATATCATAACATTTCCTTTTGTAAATGCTCCCAAATATTCTTAGCATGTCCATATCATTCTGGTGTAGATAATATTATCATAATGTAATCTTCCTAGTATTATATCTAATGTATCTCTATTTAAAATAATGCTAATGCAGAAAATGTGCTTATATGTTTAAATATTTCCTAGGGGTAGGAATGCATCTCCTCTTACTATTTTCAGATATCTAAGACTAGACAGAAGTATTCCCCTACATCTAGAAGTAGAAGGGCTCAAGAGCCAGATCATTCATTTCAAGGCTCTGGATGGAAACTTGAGTCTTTCTCTGTATGAGGATGTATTGGGATACCACAGACCAAAGATATATTTAGCAAAGAAACAGTATGTTTCACCGTAAGGGGGAAGGCAGGTGAGTTTGGTGGAGTAGGATGGCATTGGAATTCTCATGTTTGCCATAGAACAGGGAAGTAGGAGTCTGTAGGGACTAAGAGCACAGGACGCATCTCCTGCAGCTAGCCATATGTGCTTGCATTCCTATAGGCCTCAGAGACTGATTCATTTGGGGAAAAAAGGGATTTTCAGTGATATGATAACTCCTTTTAAAAAAAGGAATTGTTAGGAGGGCTGGAGAACTACTGGGTAAGGCCATGCAGCCAGGAACAATGCTTGTAGTGCTGCACATTCATGCAGAGCCAAGCAGAGGACTCAACTGCTGCAGGGTCACAGATGGTGCAGCATGTTCCACCTGCAACTGGCGCTGACATTCCCAGTGGCTGGGTCTTTTACGCACCAGGATTTCGATGTACTGCAACCACCATTGCTGACAGTGAACACTTTGTAGTCTCAGTTTGTGGTAGAAGTCAGTTCTCTTTAGTGATATTAGTGTGCAGTTCAGCTTAGCATCTGGTACCATGCAAGGAGGAGCTGGGCGTCCCTTGAACGTGAGAAAGATGATATGCCCCGTTGAAGAGGCGTGTCTAAGAAACTGCACAAGCTGTGCAGATGGTGCCACAAGAAGCCACACCGCTGGATATCTCAAGAAATCTTGTGGGCCCTGGAGACCGCCAAGATGATGCAATATAAAAACGAGAGCTCTAGCCGGGCGGTGGTGGCACACGCCTTTAATCCCAGCACTTGGGAGGCAGAGGCAGGCGGATCTCTGTGAGTTTGAGGCCAGCCTGGTCTACAAAGCGAGTCCAGAACAGCCAGAGATACACAGAGAAACCCTGCCTCGAAAAACCAAAAAAACAAACAAAAAAAAAATAAAAAAATAAAAAACGAGAGCTCTGCACAGCCGCTCTCTTCCTCTTGTCCTCAGGAGCTGAGAAGACTTGTTGGAGAAGCGCACAACAAGGTATGGCATACTTCAGCCATTAGGCCACACCCATCATAAACTGAGGTAGATTCCAAAAGAGAAAGACTTTTCACTGCAAGTCAGTCCGAGAGAGACCCTTTGCCGAAATTTGGTCTATTAAGGCTGCCAGGAAAATACGGGTGGAGTTCGGGAGTCACTCGGAGAAGCCTTAGGCCGTGAAGTCTACATGGGCTGAAGAGACTATAGAAACGACCTCAAGCTAGTGGTTGGAATGGACTGAATTTTATAAGCTGGTTACAATCTAGCAGTTGAAATAAACTGGCCATACAAACTGGCAAAGTTACACCTAATGGACACTAAGCTTTGAAAGGGACTGGCTGCTGGGACTGCCATAAAAATCAAGTTACCCTGCACAGACCTACGCTAAAAATAATAATATCTTTTTAAGAAAATTAAAATAGGGTTATTTGGGGGTTCTTAGATAGGTATTAAGGTATTCTTAGATAACTTTTAGGTATTAGGTTATAGGATATAGGTGTTTCTTAAGTGCTAATAAATGTAAGTGTTTTAAATAAAATTTTCCTGTTACATTAATTCCCAGAGTTAAGTCTGGAACAGGTATAAATAAAGGTGAAGTAAAGGGGCCTTCTTGGTTCTCAAGAGTTACTGAACTGGGAGACAGTAGGCTCAGCTAATTTAATGGGAGGTGGACTCTGCCTTCAGCTGAGACTTACAAGATGTGGGAGATAGAAATCAAACAAGAAGAGAAAGGTTCACTAGATAGTCAGATGTCAGACATCAGATACTCCTGCCAAGACACTATTCAGTGAATTAAGACCTAAAGAGATCTTTTTAGACATTACATTTTTATCCTATTTGAATAAATAATTAAACATCAAATTAGATATTGGGTATTGATCAGAATAGAAACATAAAATTGAGAAAAATGAAGAAAGCGAGAAAGGTAAGCGCAGCAGGAAACACTGAATAAGTTGTATAAATTATATTTACCAGTGACTGAAGTGCAGATGTGGTATAAAGTGCGGATTTTTTGTTGTTTTTTTTCCGAGTCAGGGTTTCTCTGTGTAATAGCTCTGGCTGTCCTGGACTTGCTCTGTAGTAAAGTGCGGATTCTTGAGAAGGATGGCCCTAGCAGAGAAAACCCGGGAAATAGCCTGGCTGAACTTGGACTGTCTCAGTATAGGCTGAGGGTGAGAACACACCAGGCTTGGATGTGTTCTCTAAAATTGCGCTTTAAAATTCTCATTTTTGTTGTCGATTTATTTTGTTGCTGTGATTGGGGACATAGTATTGTTAAAGGTTTGGCCATGACTGTTGAGAATGGCACATTCTTAACATAGCATATGTTAAACACCTCCTACCTGAAAATCAAAACTCCAGGACTGAGGTTTGAGCTTTTCAGATGAGAGATGCTCAACCTGTAAAGTATTTGCAAATGTTTCAAAATCCAAAAAGTCATAAAGTCTGAAACACTTCTGGTGTTTGAGATAAGGGACACTTATCTTTCCCATATGTCAGGGTTTGACTATGATAATGACAGGCCAGAAAGAAATGTACCAAACAGCAAAATGAAGAGAGGAAAAAGTTGAACTGAGTTAATAAGCAGGAAGTAAAATAAAGTGAAAGAAGAGCCAAATAATTAGTACTGCTATAAATATTCTTAAGTGAAACTTGCCTATAAGATCAAAACCAACAGTATTAGCACCAGAAGAAGCTGAATGCAAGAAGAACAGAAGCTTACAGGACAAATAGAAACATTAAATGCACCATATACTGATTTTAAAAATCTCAAAATTTTTTGTTAATCTTATGCACCAGAAAATAGAACAAAATTTAAAAAAGAGAAAAAAGAACTTGTTTAAAAACATTATACTAGGAGATGTTCATTATACAGCTTTTCCAATTTGACAATAAGATACACTGATTATGAATTTGGATGCACACAGGAGCTGGTGGGTAGCATGAGTATATTGAAGACAGCAAGGATGAGGGAGACTGCATGAACTGGATAAAGCATGCCTTGCGTAAAGGTAGTGAGAGGTCTACATTTTTCCAGAGAAAACCTCCCTGTGACTCACTGTGTACAGCAAGTGTATTTAAAACAACAACAACAAAAAATATATATATGTATAAATAATACACTCAACATGTTTATCAAGCAAGACCTTTTGTCCTAGGTCTAAGGCGGTGTTTTTAGAGTTGGATCATGTACTTTGTCACAGAAAACAAAAATAAACATAAAAATTATGATTATATGCAAATACCTCTCATCTTAATCCAGTGAAAGCAGTAACAAAAATGATTATGCAAAAAGTACCTTGGAATAAAGAGACACTCTTTGTTTTTTTGTTTTGTTTTGTTTTGGTTTTTTGAGACAGGGTCTCACTATGTAGCTTTGGCTGTTCTGGAACTCACTGTGTAAACCAAGCTTGAAACCAGATCTGCTTGCCCCTAGAGTGCTGGGGCTAAAGGCATGTGCTAGCATGCTGAGCCTGGAATTGCGGGACATTCTTAAATAATCTGTGTGCCAAAAGGAAGTCAAGATAAGAGTTCTAGATGCCCTTGGAATAAGTTGAAGTGTTTGTAGCAAAATCCCAGAAAGAAACCAAAGCCATGGTAAAATGCTTTAATCTCAACACCAGATTAAATTAAAATATTAAGAACCAATGAAAAACAAAAAAATTAAGTAAATATTACACAAGGAAGGTTAAAATTATAAAATGCTTAATTAAAATTAATTAATTACTGTAAGAAAGATGATATTTATGAGTGAACTATTCAGTTATAAAACAAAGAAAAAGAAACCAGTAATAGTAAAAACTTAATAAAATATAAACAAGAGGATAGAGAAATAAAACCAAATACTATTGGTTGAAAGGTCAGAAATTGAAAATTATCCCCAATTAAAAGAAAATATTGCCCAGGTGGTGGTGGCACATGCTTTTGATTTCAGCACTTAGGAGGCAGAGTTAGGCAAATCTCTTGAGGTCAAAGCCAGCTTGGTCTACATAGAGAGTTTCCGGATAGCCAGGGCTACTTGGAGAAACCCTATCTCAACACCAGATTAAATTAAAATATTAGGAATCAATGAATGTCTCTATGGAAGAAATAAGCCTATAATAATTCATTTGGAGAACTGCAGGAAATGGCAATTTAAAAAATATGTATAAATTTACAAAATTATTTCTAAGAAAATATAAAGCCTTCAGTATAGTCACATACATTGACTTATTTTTCACTTACTCGTTTTATGTGTGCACACATATGCGCATGGCACAGGGCACATGGAGAAGTCGGAAAACAACTTGTGGGAGTTGGTTCTTTGCTTCCACTATGTCTCTGGACATAGTGTTCCAGGAATTAAACTTTAGTTGTCAAATTTGGTGACAAGAGTCCTTACCTGTGGAGTCATCTTACTGGTCCTTATCACTATTATTTTGATATTAATGAAGTAAAATAAAAAATTGCTTAAATTGTGAAAAAGGAAACTCATACTGAGAGTGTTTGTAAGCTAAGACAAAATAAATATATAAAAATATAGTTTTTTTTTCTGTTCTGGTTGAGTATACCTTTTTAAAAATCGAGAGAAGTGTTCCGGATTTCAAATTTTGAGATCCATAAGCGAGCATTATCTAGCACCTGAATGTGGTGATGCATATCTGTAACCCCAGTACTCAGAGGCTGAGGCAGGAGGATTGGGGGGTTCAGGGCCAGCCTGAGCTTCACAGTGAATGAGTTGGAAGGCCAGCTTAGGCTACATTGGACCCGGAACAAACAAATGTACTTCTACCAGTGACAATTTTTAATCTATAACCCACTTTGATTTTTGGAGCATTTCAGGGTTTTGAGTTAGGGATGTGCTCTGGGCACTAGCAAACACTAGAAAATGAAGGGGGACAAAGATTCCATTTTGCAAATCCAAAGTGAACTAGGAATACATTTAAGTAAATATTACACAATGAAGGTTAAAAGCGTTAATGCTGCTTGTGGTCCTAGAAGAGCTGAAATAATGCAGAAGCTACACAGTGCTCCAAGACATGCAGGGTTAATGTTCTACCATCCTTGCAAATGGTCTGATGTGAGACTAATTTCCCCTCAGACATTTTCATTAGGAAAAAAATAACCTCTTGATAGTCAAACCTCAACAAAAAGTATCTTTTTCAGTTAGGCTTCTTCTTGTGAATAAGAAAGTAATATTTAGGGAAGATGGGCTGGTGAGGATAATAGCTGTATGTCTGAATTTTAGAGTTTTTGTAAAGACTACTTGACAGAGTTGATCCAGAAAGAAAGAGAAAGAATTGTAAAACAAAGTTAGCAGTTATTCCCCAGGATCTCACAGGTATAGCATTAGCTGTGTGAATTGAGGTTTTGAGCTATCAGAAAGCAATGCAGTCAGTGCTTAGATTGTAGAGAGCACAAATACATACCCACAGGAGGAATTTTAAATCAAAACTGACCTAATTATAAATTTGTATGTGTGATTTAGTATGAGATTTTGAATGATAGCATTTTACTGTATGCACCTCAATTGAAACAGAGTTGATGGTTCTTTGCAGTTTGGAATAGGTAGCTTAAAAGGTCCTAGTCCTGTTGAAAACACAGATATAGAAAATGTAAATAGATTTATGTAAAGTGATCAGTCTTAAATGTTATATAATGTAACTTATAATATGTATATATAAGTGTATATAAAAAGTATGTAATATATGTTATATATTGTATAACAAATATGTAAATATTAACTAAAGTAGGATTTGGCTATTTGCATCAATAGAAACTTAAGTAGATCAAAAAGCTTTTATTTTGGCAGGGCTTGGTGGCGCATGCCTTTAGTCCCAGTGCTTGGGAGGCAGAGGCAGTTGGATCTCTATGAGTTCAAGGCCAGCCTGGTCTACAAAGTGAGTCCAGATCAGCCAAGGATACACAGAGAAACCCTGTCTCGAAAAAACAACAACAACAAAAAAAGCTTTTATTTTGATTTTGTTTGGGTTCTTACTGAGAAATGAGCATCACCCTGTATTCAGGAATACAATATTAGGATTAAAATTGACTGCAGATGACAACCGATCCCCCACAAATAAATGGCTTAAAAAAGATACATACTTGCTTCTCTTGCTTCACAGATTTGCATCTGTGATCCAGTGCAGGTGTATGATACCCAACAGTGCTGAGCCATGGATCCTGGTGATATCTATCTCCTCCACTGTGGGAGAGTTTGAGATCTAAAATGGGATATTTTGGACAAGTAGCATGAAGTAGTGGGACAAGGAAAGAAAGTGAACAAAAGAAATGTGTTTATACTGTCTGTTAATGTACAGCTCTGGAAAGTTCTATCCAATTGGCCAGAACCAACTCCTGGCCACATCCAGATATAATTGAGGCTGAAATGTTCCACCATTTCATGTGCTCAGCCAAAAGTTATACTATTGAGGAGGAAGGAGAGAAGCATGTGCCATGGCAGTAGAGTATCTAGAGGTAAAAATAACTAACTATACATTACAGAAAGGTAAAGCATATTGAAATTGTTTACCATGAAGAAATGATAAATGAGCCAGAAGTGTTGTCACCCGTCTGTAATTCCTTTACTCAGGAGGCTGAGGCAGGAGGATCACAAGTTCCAGGCTAGTCTGGACTGTATATAGCAAGACAATGTCTCAACAATGCACTAGAAAAAAGAAAGCTGCGCAGAAAAGTTCTAAATAGCTGTAACAAGCAATAAAAACTATTATTTGCGCTGGGTGTGGTGGTGCACGCCTTTAATCCTAGCCCTTGGGAGGCAGAGGCAGGCAGATTTCTGTGAGTTCAAAGTCAGCATGGTCTATAGAGTGAGTTCTAGCCTGGGTTACACAGAGAATCTGTGTCTCAAAAAAACTTTAAAAAATAATAATCCAAAACCCAAAAAACAAACAAACAAAAACCCAAGCAAAGAACCATAGTTCACAAAGCATGCTTACAACTGTATGTCATAGATGTGTGTGCTGTTTCCAAAAGTCATGTTTATGTTAGCTTGTCAGTCTTGTGAGGAAGAATGTAGTCTTTCTGGAGCAGTGGTTCTCAACCTCTGAGTTTCAACCCCTCTGGGGAGTGTCGAATGACTTTCACAGGGATTGCGTGAAACCATTGGAAAACACAGATATTTATAATAGTAGCAAAGTTACAGGTATAAAGTAGCAACAAATATAATATTATGGTTAGGGGTCACTACAACATGAGGAAAGTTGAGAAACACTGTTTTAGGGTGTATTGTCTCCAGGGAGGGGATTTTGGTTTCACTTTAGAAAGACCTGTTATTTTTGTATGTAAAGAGGTAAAGAGTTTAGTAATTGAGAGTATGAATTTAGGAGGTGGGCATGATAGCACTAGTCATTAATCCTCACATGAAGATCAAGTTTGGGGCTACACAAGACCCTGCCTTTATAAAAAAAAAAAAAGATTGAAAAAGATAAAAACTTTCAAACCTACATTTTCTGGGTTTGAATGCCGGTTCAAAGTGTAACTTTGGATATGTTATCTGACCCAAGTGTGTATCAGGTTTCCCCTTGGTGAGATATGTGAAAACAGTAGCTGCTGCATCCAGGTTTGTGGTTGATTGCTTGAGTGATTGAAGACACTTACTCTCAAATTTCTGGGCTCAAGTGATCTTCCTGCCTCAGCTTTCCAAGTAGCTGAGTCTACTGACATATGCCACCAAGCCTGACTGCAAAGAATTTTGAATGAGTGAATATTTGTAAGGTATTTTGGTCCAGTATAGATTTTACATGAGAAAGTTATCTTTGTGTTTTTCTTAAATTTGAAATATTAATAAGTCAGAGGTTAAAGAGAAGGTCAGTCATTCTTATTCTTTCACTGGTAAAGTACTAACTATTGTCTGAGAGCTTGATTTTGAAGAACACAGTGAAACACAAAATTTTTCTTCATCTTTCCTTTGCCTCCTTAGCCCTGGAGTGAGGAGAAGGCCCAGCTAGCTGTAGAATGCAGAACATTGCTGATTCTGAATTTACCAGGAGGGAAACTTAATGGACGTTCTTACTGTATCTTTGGAACTGTCCAGCTGTCAGTAGAACTCCTATCTGCTTCCATGTGTGGGTACTTAGTGATTCAGACATCATTCTGAGAAATAGAGGCAAAATAAATGTCCACTGACAGATTTATTTTCCAGACATTGCCATAATTCTGTCTTCCACTCCACATGTTTTTCTGTAGTGTGACTTCACCATTTCTTTCATGGAGAGTATGCTTCTGGAATCTGGGAAGACCTAGGACTGTCTGAGTTAGACAAATAGGGCAGAAGTGATAAGTGTGGCTGCTGAGACTGGCTATAAAAGGCCATGTAACTTCCTGTTTGCAGGAGTTCTGAGCCATTCTGTAAGATATTTAGTTCCTGGGAGACAACCGTACTGGAGAGGTCACCAGACAATCCAGCTGAGCTCCCCCGAGAAGATCCATGTTGGTGAGGCAGGCAGCATGTCCAGCCTAGCCACAGTTCCAAATGACCACAGGCCAGTCAACTTCAAACTGAACTCACATGAGAATCCAAGTGAGAACTACCTAACCAAACTCTCCCCAAGTTAAAATAATGAGAACATAAGATAGTTCTATTAAGCTGTGAATTTATGGATGCTTGTTCTCAAACAGTGGTGATAGAAGAGACATGTAGGGTTAACAATGCAGCTGTGGTGGGACAATTCACTCCTATTGGAGGAAATTTCATAGACATGTCCGCCAGCTGTTCATTGTACCCAGAAATGCTGGCCTAATCACAGTCTGGTAGTCTTAAAATTTAGTATCCTACCCTCACCCTATTTAACAATGTCTTTTTTTTTTTTTTCATGACAGGGTTTCTCTGTATGTCTTTGACTGTCATGGACGCACTTTGTAGACCAGACTGGCCTTGAACTCACAGAGATCTGCCTGCTTCTGCCTCCCAAGTGCTGGGATTAAAGGTGTGCACCACCATGCCCAGCAGTTAAAGATAGCTGTGAGTTGCCATATCGGTGCTGGGATTTGAACCCAGTTCCTTTGGAAGAATAGTCAGTGCTCTCAACCACTGAGTCATCCCTTTAGTCCCTATTTAACAATGTCTTTTAATTGTTTTGTTATATTTTAAATACCTTACATAATTTTCCTTTTCAATTGTTGCTTAATAGTGTCTACTGCAGCCTAAAGTCCTTTGTAACAGAAAATTTTTATTTAAAACACTTATATTTATTAATACTTAACAAATATCTATAAAACACCTATATCCTATAACCTAAAGTCTATAATCTAAGAACACCCTAATACCTATCTGAGAACACCTAACTAATGCTATTTTAAATTTATTAAAAGGATATTAATATTCTTAGCATAGGTCCATGTAGGGTGACTTGGTTTATGGCAGTCCCAGCAGGTAGTCCTTTTCAGGCTTAAAATCCATTGAGCCTTACTTTGCCAATTCACAAGGCCAATTTCAACCACAAAATTGTGGCCAGTTTATAAAGTCAGCCCGTTCCAATTGCCAGACTGAGGCTGGCCTTTTTCATAGGCTTCATGGCCTAAAGCTTCTCCAAGTGGCTTCTGAACTTTTGCTGCCAGCCTTAATAGGCTGAATTACTGCAAAGGGTCTTTCTTGGGCTAACTTGCAATGAAAAGTGTTTCTCTCTTGGACCCTGCCTTTCAGTTTATGACCATTGCGGCCTAATCACTTGAATATACCATACCTTGCTGTGCACTTCTCAGTTGGTGAGGACAGGAGGAAGAGAACACTGCGTGGACTTTTCTAGCTTATACATTGCATTAACTTGCAATCCTTGGTGGTCTTAGGGGTCCACAAAGTCTCTCTCGATGTCCAGCAGTCCCAATGCTTCTCACATCAACCAAGGTCATCTGTGCAGCTTGTGCAGTTTCCTAGCCATACCCCTTAAACAGGGAAGATCATGTTTCCATCTTGGCAACCTCAAAGTACGCCACGCCAATCCCCTATGTGCTACCAGAGGCTCAGCTGAACTGCATACTAATTTCACTAAGGAGGCCCAACTTTCACCACAGTCCTTTGTTTCTTTTCAGTTGGCTTAGAGTACAATAGCTTCTACTCTCACTCCCTTATGCATGATTTCACTTTCTATGCTTTAGTCAACTAATTATGGTCAACTTTGGTCTAAAAATACTCTTGAAGATCACAGGGAAAAAAACTATAAGTTTTAGTTTCTCCCCACGAAATTTCCCATTATCTTATTCTATCAGGCCTGAATGTTAATTATTCCCTTAATCATGCTGAGTAACCTATCCTCCCATTAGTATATTAGTCTACATCTTGGTTGTCTGATTGGTTGTAGACTTACGAGGGTATTGAAATAACCCTCACTTACTCCTGTTACAGTGTCCACATCTTTCAACTCCCTTTATTTCATAATGTAGGCATTGTATTAACTCAAGTCATCAAGAGAAGGGAGAGTACAACCTAAGATTTTGAAAGAGACTACATTCACACAACTTTTATTACAGTGTATTATCATAGTTGTTTTATCATTGCTAATCTCTTAGTATGCATAATTTACAAATTAAACTCTATTATAGGACTGTGGATATATATATATATATATGGGAGGGAGCATAGATAGCATTCAGTATCTGTGGCTTCAGTCACCCACCAAAAGTCTACATGGCTAAAGGGAAACTAGGGGGCACTAGTGTTCCGTTTCCTATCTGCCACATTAGTGTTAGTATACTGTAATAGAGAACTGACTTAACTTTCCTCAGACCTCTTTTGGATACTTGTTTGATTTCTTAGCTTCTACCTCACTTTCCCCAGGGGCTCTCCTTGGATAACATTGCTTTTCTCCTTTCAGTGAGTAATGCCTCAGAGTTGTTTAAAGGATATCTCAGGTCCAAAAGAGTGAGTGAGTCGGTGGAACTTCAGGAGACACCTTGTTCCATGGATTTGATGGGTTATAATGTGTGGGACTTAGTGCTTGTGGAGCTGCATCTCTGCTGTGAGGATAGGCAGTACTAACAAAGATGACTGAGGGAGGAAGGCAAGAGCAAGGGGTAGAACAGACTCCAGTTGTCCTGATGTTAGACTATGAGTTGCGCCAGCTAATACCTTTTCTTTGTATTGTTGCAAGCTTGAGTTACATTTTCTGTTGTAAAAGATTTCTAACTCAGAAAGACTATATCAGATACATTTTAAGATTCTGGGAAGTTTTGGAGGGATTTTGGCAAATCAGAAAAAAATCTCTAGGCAGTTTGTTCAGTGAACTAACCTTGGGTCCTCTGAGGCCATTTGAAGAGAATTAGGAGTGCTTTTCTTTGACTGAAGAATAGAGTCCAGGACAGCCAAGGATACACAGAGAAACCCTGTCTCGAAAAACCAAAAAAAAAAAAATAGAGGATCAACAGGAAACAAAACTACCTCCATAAACCCACACGTTATGCAGAAGAGACAGTCAGTTTGTTCTTTGTGATTCCAGGTTCTTTGAGAACTGGAACCAGTATGTACCATGATAAGGAAAACAGATTTCAGGTTCAGATAAAGAATTGTCCAACTGCGAGCTGGTCAGTTCTGGACAAACCATGAGGTGCTGGGCTCTCTCTCACTTAAAGTACTCAGTAGTGACTGGAACGTAAGGGTTCAGTGTGGTATGAGTTTATTACAATAACCAATTATGAGAATATTTTTGTTTAATCTCAGGTGTGAGGCTGTTTAAAACACCGGTGTAAAGTTTTAGCTGTCTTGTGAGCTAGCAGGGGCGTGGCTTAGCCAGCTGCAGCATGCAAGCTCTGAGGACTTGGGAGAGAGGATAAAAAGCCAGAGCCTCAGGAGAAGAGGGCTTTCAAAGGAGGAGGAAAAAGAGGGCTCTACAAAGAAGAGAAAAAAAGGTTCTACAAAGAAGTAGGAGAAAAGGGGCTCTACAAAGAAGAGAAAAGGCTGCAAAGAAGAGGCTGCTCTCCCAGCTGTTGGTGCTCCCCAAACTGCTGCTTGTTCTTCCTGCTGCTGTCTCCTGGTTTGCTGAACTTCTACTGAGACTGGTATTACCCCTAAAGAACCCAGTGACACTAATAAGCAGGAAGTAGCTCAAAGAGACCTATGTCCCTTCTCCCTCTAACCTTCTTTCTCTTCCACCTAGTGTTGGGGGGTTGGAAGGAACAAGGGGTGGAAGGGAGGTAGAGGTATTAAGTACAGTAAAATAAATTAAGTATAGTAAAAAAAATAATAATAAAATCTACTTGCTACAGCTCAGCAGATAGCAGGAGTTAGAGGCATGGATACTACTTTGCAAGAAAAATAGGACTGCAGCATTTCTGTTTCTTTTAGTTCTAAACTTACATGATTTTATACTTAGCTATTAGAAGATTTACTGTGTGACCCTTAGGCAAATGGTGAAACTTCTTAGGTCCTCAGTTTTATTATCTCTAAGATGATGCTAATAATGCTTCTTTAAAAAACTGGGCATAGTAGTACATGTCTGTAATCACAGCTGCTGAGGAGGCTGAGGCAGGGGGATTATATGTTTGTAAAAGTTTTAGGGCCAGCCTGGACAATTTAGCAAGATCCTACCTCAAAACAAAAACAAACCAAAAGATGACCTTCTGTCAGTTGAATTTTTTGAGCCCCAAGTAAGTGTATTTCATGAAAATGCTTTGGAAACCAAAGCACCAGATAGCAGTTGTAGTTCATGGTGATCTTCACATCCATAGCTACTGCGAGCCAAGCATAGTGCTCCACTGTGATCTGTACTAGTTAGTGCTGACTTGCATGGAGCATCACAAAACTGGGGGTCAAGCTTTTCCCATCTCTCCTCAAAGCAAAGCTCCATGTGGAAAAGCAATTCTTTTCATTCACTAAAGTATCCCACACCCCCAAACACACAGCCGCTTATGCTTCATGTTTGCTGCCTGGAGACCATGTGCTTTATCTGTACACAATGCTGAGGGATTTCTGTCCAGAGGTGCCAAGCTTTGGAGTCAGGCAATGAGGATTTCATTGGCCTACACAGTGCTCAGAGGAGGCTGAACTTTGCAGAGTGAGTTCTGGGGCACAGCACTCCTCTGACCACTTTGGTTTTAGTGGAAACTAGGCATCTCTGCTTGCGTTGCACTTTTCAGACTTTTGCAAGTTTGAAGCTGCTTGTCCAGAGCCATTTTACATTTTGGATTCTGGAGATGAGTAAGAACAGCCAGTGTGTGGGCTGCCTGTGAGAGTGGTCAGGCCATAGCTTTATCTTTCCTCACACACTGCTGCTTTGTGTCCTCCTGTGTCTTGCTGTAACCCAGCACAGAGCACTCACTGTGTCCTCTTCAGGCTGGAGCCCCCTTCCAAGTGTTAGGGTTCTTTTGTTCAGAAGCTGTATTGCCCCTGTCTTCTGGAGTGCTGTTCATAGTGGCTATGGTATAGAGTGAACATTTGGGAAAGAGGAGGTTGTAGATTTATAAATGTTCTAAATTCTAGCCCAAACTGCTTTGTAAGCAGAATGAATGTAATTAATTTTGTATTCTTAAAGATTCAGTTATCTTTTTACAAAAACATCTCTAATCATTAAAGCTGTGGTTTGCTTTTAACAAAGTGAGCAAGTCTTAGCCTCATATAGCTGTTGAACTGAAGGGGGCTGATATGTAGGGCACCCGACACCAGAGGAGTAGGATAGGTGGGAGAAGGGGGACAGGGGAGGGTGAGACGGTGGGCCTGGGAGGGGTAGATGGGGGGACTGTGATGGAGATGTAAATTGAAGTAATAAATAAACATAAAAATAATTTAAAAAAACAAAGTGAGCAAATAATTCAGCTCTTTTGGATGAATGTAGAGCCCTTATGTTTTTCCTTCTGCTCAATTTTCAAAGCGGTCTCCACTAATTTTAGTTGGAGAATGTGTATCTCTCGAAAGCACTAGACCAAGACTCCTGAAAGGCAGCCCAGCCCTGGAAAAACCCTTCTTACAAAGTTAAGGTGGGGTCACAAGGTGATAGATAACACATAGTTCCTTATAGCACAGTGTCTGCTGAATTGTCTCAGACTTTTTTTTTTTTATTCTCATTTGTTCTAAGTCCAAAGGCTCAGTGCTGCCTGTAAAACCAGTGATTGTTGATTGCCTGTCTCTACACTGGATTCAGTGTTCGAATTGCTTTTCTTAGCTTGATTGTGCTGGCATCTGCACAGGCTGGAATGAAAGAGAACAGGAGCTGATGAGAACCCAGAGCAGAGCTGCCTTCCTTTTTCCTGTCTTGTCCTTTTCAGAGGCAACTATTTGATCATGCTTATTACTGCTACTTAAGATACATGCACAGGAGCTGGGCGTGGTGGAATAAATACAGTAAACAAACATGTGCATACATTTTATTTTTTAGATCAGTTTTAAACACAACACTTCCTGCTCAAATGTGGATACAGCCTCCCATCAATACCCCTATCAGACCGCATGCTTGTTTTAGGGAACCTGTAGTGGTACTAAATTATTACTCAGAGTCCATAGTTTACACTGGGGTTCGACCTTGGTGGTGTGTGTTCGTGGACAAATGTAGACTAACATGTATCCACCGTTTTAGCATCATGTAGAACATTTTCTGTACTTGCCTATTTGTCCCTCCTTCTAAGCCCTAATTGACCTTTTTACTGCTGTTGTAGTTTTGTGTTTTGTGTAATGTCAAATTTGGCAACCATACAGAATGCAGCCTTACCTGATTGGCTCCTTGTACTCACTAATGTATCCTTACAGTTCTCCCATGTCTTTTCTTGACTTCTGTTTCATGTTCGGATAAGTGTCCCCTAAAATTCTATGTTAAAGGCCCATGTAAAGAAGCTTAGTACAGTGGTAGTAGAAACTGAAAAGGTAGAGCTAATGGGAGGCCTTCAGGTGACTGGGGTGGGCCCTTGAAGGAGATCATGGCACCCTGTTTTCTAACCATTCCCACTTGATTCTGGCTAGTAAGTGAATTTTGCCTGAGATGTGTATGGTTACAGGCTGCCATGATCCCAAAACCAATGGACTGAATCAAAAACTAAGCCATGATGATCTCTTATCTTAATAAGTTGATTATCTCAGGGGTTTGTTACAGTGACAGGTAGTTGACTAACGTAGCTCAGTGGCTCTTTTTTTCTTAAGTATTGTATAATATTCCATAACATACACTCAACCCACTGAAGGACATTTTGGTTGCTTTCCAGTTTTGGTCATTGTGAGTAAGCAACTAAAAATACCCATGTATGACAGCGGTTCTCAACCTTCTTTTTTCTTTTTTCTTTTTGGTTTTTCGAGACAGCGTTTCTCTGTGTATCTCTGGCTGTCCTGGACTCACTTTGTAGACCAGGCTGGCCTCGAACTAGCAAAGATCCACCTGCCTTTGCCTCCCAAGTGCTGGGATTAAAGGCGTGCGCCACCACCGCCCGGCTTCTTTTTTCTTTTTGATTTTTTTTTTTTATTACTTCAAGTTGCATTTTCATCACAGCCCCCTCCCTCCACCCTTCTTGGTTCTCAACCTTCTTAATGGTGTAGCCCTTTAATACAGTTCCTCATGTTGTGGTGATCCCCAAACATAAAATTTTTTTTTTTGCTACGTAATAATAAGACAGGGTAGGTAAGTCCTTCATAACCCCTGCTCTACAATCAATGTCTGTCAGAGAAGCGGGGCCAAACGACTGAAGAGCGATGCTGTAATGTATGGAGAGAAAATGGGAACTGTCCAGGCAGCCATTGGTATGTCATTTCTTAGTTTGGGAAGCTGCAGACCCTGTACTTCCTATAAAATCAGATATATTTATCCCTCTCAGGTCTCTGAGGTGATTGAGGAACAGATAGATAAGGTCTCATAATTAAATTTTGAGTTGTTTAGGAGTCAAGAGAGTGTTATACATCTAAGAAGATACTTTTAAAATTGTGTTGCAATTAGTATGAATGTTGAGTCAGATATAGAACTTTAAACTCATGGAGATGTTTAGATAGTAGAATGTTAAAGTCAGGTACCAAATACATATGGACTGGTCATTGGGAATGTACGTTAAGCCATATAACCCTCATAACTGTGGCCTAATTACCTCTGTTGTACTGTATTGTATTTATTATTATAAGAGAAAGAGCCATTTGTTGGACTGAAAGGGAGAAATAAAATATACCTTAAACTTAAAAGAAAAAAAAAGGGAAGATGATGGGGGGTTGAGGGTGGGAGGGTGGGACTGGAGGGGGAATAGGGAGGGGACTGCGATTGAGATGTAACTTGAAGAAATAAAAAATAAAGGAAAAAATAATAATTTGCTACTGTTATGAATTATAATGTAAGTTTCTGTGTTTTCTGGTGGTCTTGAGTGACCCCTCTGAGTAATTCGACCCCCAAAGGGGTTGTGACCCACAGGTTCAGAACCATTGATATATGAGTTCTTGTGTGGACTTAACATTTCAGCTTATTTGATTAAACAGGGAATATATTGTTGGGTCATGTATTATAAGTATTATTTAGGTTAGTACAGATTGTAAGAAAACACTGAAGTGTCTTCACTGCTGCTGTTGTAATATTTAATAATAATGTTTCCACCACTACTGACAGTTCCAGTTGATTCCACACCATGATGGCTACTTTTGTCAGCTGACAGAGTCTAGAATCACCTATGAAGAGAGTATTAATGAGGGCTTGTGTAGCTCAGTTGGGAATGTCTGTGGGGAATTGTTTTGATTATGTTCCAGCCTAAAAGTGGGCTGCAGCATTCTCAGGGGTTGGGTCTTGGTGTGAAAGTGCAGAGAGGGGGCTGAACACAAGCGGGCATGCATGCATTTGTTCTTGCCACTTGTAACTGTGGATATAGCGAGCTGTTTCAAGTTCTTGCCTTGGCTTCCCCACAAGGATGGACTGCAACCTAGAGTTGTGAGCTGAAATAACCCCTTATCCCTTAGGTTGCTTTTCATCAGGGCTTTTTAATCGCAACAGAAAAGAAACTAAGACATACACCCTTGCCACCATTTGGTGTCTTCACTGAGATTGTGAAAGTTTTGTGATTTGTGTATAACGGTATCACACTGTTGTTTGGGGTTTTTGTTTTGTTTTTAAGGCAGGGTCTCACATGTGGTCCAGGCTGTCTTTAAACCCTTGATAGGCACCCTGTGTCAGCACTCTAGTTGCTGAGATTATAAGTGTGAGCACCCATGCCCAGCTTTCACTGTTGTAGTCTACAGTCCACTAATGATACCTATTCAGAACTTTTGTGCATTTTTAAACAGGCTGTTTTCTCATTATTGAGCTTTAAGAGTTCTCTATATACTGTGAATAACAGTCCTTTATCAGATGTCATTTACGAATATTCTCTCTCTGGCTGTGACTTGTTTTCTTCTCTTGACGTTGCTATTGTTGACATTTCAAAATTTATGTTTTTTTCTTGTTATGGTAGATGAAGATTTAACTCTCAACTTTGTGCATCACTGTTTTTAGTCTTTTGTTGTTGTTGTCACTTTTAATAATGCATTATATCTTTATTTCTGGTTGTACCAACTGTATGTTATATCTTTGACTCTGTCTTATTAGTAAGGGCAGGGTAGATTTTAATGCTACTATCCTCCCTGCCTGCCAGCTCTCTCTACCTTGTCATCTGCATCTCAGTTTCTTTGTCTGTTCTTTAATTTGCTCACCTTTAAGCATGATAATGATCTTGGAAATAGTCTCTTAAGCTCTGTATGTAGGCAGTTTGTGCAGTATAGGATGTTTGTGCAGTTTTACGCAGATTGTGCCTCGAATCTCTTCTTCACTGTAGGATGAAGTCATGGGTTATAGTTTTGTTGCCTGTTTTATATAACTCCTTGTGTTGGGTAAAATTTTTTGGGTTTTTTCACTATTTTTGTTTTATCTTAATTTTTTCATCCTCTTTGTACAATGAGATGTTCTGTAAAAGAAACTCCTGGCACTCTGACCTCTTGAACTAGTCTAGACATGTCTTCCTCCCTTGCTTCCGGGCATCTGTAGTAGTTATTTTTCTTGTGACTGTTTTGTTGTCTTTCCCCCCTCCACAAATATGTGAAGGGAAAAAAAAAAGCAGCTCGAGGGAAGAAGGATTTATTTTAGTTCTAGCTTTGGCATTGAAATTGGGACTGGTGATATTATCCCAACAGACGGGAATAGGGAAAGTGGCGAGAGAGAAAGAAGGGCCAGGGCAATTGAGGGCTAGCTATATAACTCAAAGATTGTCCCCAGTGACCTATTTCTTCTAGCTGAGCCACACCTGTCAAAGGTTCCACAACCTCTCACAGAAGAGCCACCAGCTGGAGACCTAGTGCTCAAACACATGACACTGTAGGAGGCTTGTAAGCCATATTTTATATGTACCCACAGCACTCTACCTCTTGTCCTCACAGACTCATAATTAGCTTAGAATACAATAATGCTTTCAATTCATTTTCTGAGGTTCCCATAGTCATGCAGTTTTGACACTGCTCAAAGGTCCAAAATGGCAAACTCATAACTTTGAGCCTGTGTAAAATAAGAAAAAACAAAACAAAACAAACAAGTTACACCCAGTGTACAAAGCACTGAGTAAACATTCCTATTCTAACAGGAAGGAATTAGGGGGGCAGGGCACAGCGAGGGAAGACAGGATCAAAAGAAGACCCTGTGGCTTTCTGTCTTCTATCTGGGGTTTGTGATGGCACCCTTGGGGCTCCAGTGGGCTTGGATAACCCCACTTCTTCAAGTCTGTTGTGAGGGTGAGGGGGGACATATGGCCTGTCTTTTAGCCTGGCTTTCCTTGGTGAATTTCCCACATTCCTGGCATTTACAACATCCTGGAATTTCTGTCGCTTTTGTGGCTTAGGCTTCACTTTCCCAGCTTCACTCACAGCCTGTCCTAGACTCCATGGAGAGTATTTGACCCTGCCGTACATTATTACCTGCCTCAGCAACTTCCTGGAGTCTCAACACAGGCCTCCATGATGCCCTCTTTCTTGCATTTTGCATGTCTGCAAAACCAGCACCATATGGATGATGACAAGTTCTGTATACAGCTTAAGATGTAGTCTGGCTCTGCCTTCATGGCTAAACCAGCCAAAACCAGTTGCTAGGCAGCCATTTTTCACCAAGGTATCCTGAAGGCTCTTTCCAGGCACTCTCAAATGAATTTACATTATGTCCTAGAACTCTCAGTGAGTGAGGTCAGGCTCCTCCCCTTTTGTCCCAGCACAAAGCCAAAGTCTTTGTCTTAATCTTGAACAACTATATCCTATTTGTCTGTACCCTCCTTGTCCTGAGCTCTAAGTCTTTTCCTCTCCACTTTCTACTCCCTATACATATAGATGCAGTAACCACAGCTATACTCTAGTCTGAATGCTGTGCTCTCTGGAAATATCTCCCATCAAACAAATTAGTCCATACATTTAGAAATCAGTTTTACTCAAATTTTCAGGACTCGGGCAGAGTGCAGCCAGATTCTTTGCCAGAATGGAACACTAATGGTTTCTAGCCCAGGTCCTAACAGAATCCATGTTCCCCTCTGAAACCTCTGAAATAGTTTGGGGCTCTCAACTTAATGCAGGAGCTTTCAACTAGTTATATAGTAGTGTCAGATGGGAAGCAGAGCAGGCTCAGGCTAGAACTGGGACCAGGCTATAAACTACAAGCAGTAGTGAACCATTCTCCCTAGGCTATAGACAGGTGTTGCATTGAGCTCAGGTCTGAAGTCTTATATCTAGACATTTTAAAAAATTAATTTATTTGTATTTTTATGTACATTGATGTTTTGCCTGTATATATGTCGGTGTGAAGGTGTTATCCCTTGGAACAGGAGACAGTTATGAGCTGCCATGTGGGTACTGGGAATTGAATCCTGGTCCTCTGGAAGAGCAGCCAGTGCTCTTAACCACTGAGCCATCTCTCCAGTCCCTGGACATTTTTTTTTTTTAACATTTATTTATTTCTTCAAGTTACATCTCAATCATAGTCCCCTCCCTCCTTCCCCTCCTGGTCCCACCCTCTTACCCTCTTCCCCCTCACACTCCTATCTGCTTTTTTTTTTTTAAGGTGTATCCTTTTCTTCCCCAACAGCTCCCCCATTTAGTCCAGTAAAAGGATCTTTTTCTTAAACAATAAATACACTATAAAACAAGAAGAACAATTAGGCCACAATTGTGAAATTATAAGGTATAACATACATTCCCAATGTCTAGTCCATATATATTTGGCAAGTGATATTAGTGTTCTATCATCTATCTCGATGAGTTTAAAGTTCTATACCTAACTCATTTTCCATCCTAACTTGCATTACCAACTTAAAAACGTCTTAGACCTTGAACATCCTTTTATTTCCTAAACAACTTAAAATTTAACTGTGAGACTATAACTATCTAGTCTTCAACCACATCAGAGACCTGAGAAGGATAAATATATCAAATATATCTGAATAAACAGGAAGTGCAGAGGCAGCAGCTTCCAAAACTAAGACAGGACAGACACGTGGCTGCCTGGACAGTCCCCAATTTCTCTCAATACACTGGAGCATCTACAGCCTTTTGGCCTAGTATCTTTGACAGACATTAATCATGAAGCTGGAATTATGAAGGACTTGCCTACCCTATCTTGGTAGAACTAGGCCATCCATCGACTTACCTGCTTCCAAGTTTTGTTCTTTTCGGACAGCATTCTGTCTACAGTTGAAGCAAGGGCTTTCTCTTGGCCAGTGACAACCTTGCCACTAATACAGCCATCTCCAAATGGAGATCCTTTGATGCTCATCATCTACTTGGAGTAGAATGGGAGGTGCTGTCAGGAGCTGACATGTCTCAATATCAAAAAAATCCTAAGAAAACATCCTTGAATGCCATATTCTATAGATCTCTTGAGGTTTTTGAAGACCACCTATCTATCTCTGTATATTTGGATAAGCATATGTTGCTTGTCTCTTAGAAACTTGATTTCTGATTAACTTAGAAAACATCTGTGATATACTACGCTAGTACCTAACAAAATGACAAGTTTGAATGACTATTAGTTTGCACTTCTTAATTATCCTAAACAGTTTGGACAATTGCTATCAAAAGGCCAAAATGTTACATTGCATTTTTAAGCATTACATAGGTACAATACCTTTTAAAGAGTTAACCTTAATTTTGGATCAGTATACAAAGATCAATACCAATGTAGCCAAATATAATCTTAATTTTGGATCAATATTCAAAATCTATCCCCTTTTCTTTATCATTCCTATATCATGTCTATATCCTCCCTTTTTTTCAAGTCTTTTCCTCCCTACATAGGAGAGAAAGGATAAAGAGAGAGAGAAAGAGAATTCCCTGGGTCTAATCTCCTAAACCTTGTTTAACAAGATCATTTAACAACTTGTAACCAATCCCCCTAAATAACAACAAGCATCTATAATCCATCAAATGGTCAAGGATGGGGGAGGGGTGATCACCCACCCTATCTTCTGGGAATGGGACATCACTCTCTTAAAATTGCTTCCTGCTGATTTGGGATGTAGGAAACCTGTTTGGGGGACCAAATAAGAATGGAAAAATGGTTAAGCAAGTAAATAGTAACATTTGATGTTCAGTCTTTTTGTGCTTAGCTCTTTAAATGCCCTAAGAAGTTTGTAGTCAGAAGCTAAACTTTGGGTGGGAAAGTTCAGGGCTTTACTGAAGTCCTGACTGGAACAATTTTATAGCTGAACTATCTTAGTTAGCCATTTTGAGTTGTTCTAGTTGTAGATTTTTGAGGAAACAGCTATTGAGGAAGTCTTCGAGGCTGGATCATCTGGGCTACTTGTCTGTTTTCTTTGGTGTCTGGTCCCTTTTCTTCAGAAGTTTCAGTTATCCAGTTGTCCCTGGACTCCTTAAATAGATGCTTTTAATCTCCTGGAAAGATAAGAACAGAGGCTTGCTCTAATAATCCTAACTGTGAAGTCTTATATCTGGTCAACAGTTTTTTTTTTTTTATCAAGAAGCAAATATTGAGATACAGTTATCTAAATAACATCTTATGTGTACCTATGTCTGGTTTTTGAGACTATTACCAATCTTTGGTTATTCTTTCCTTCTGAGGGTTTAAGACATATAGGTGGTCAAAATTAATTCTCCTTTTTGTACTATCATGGTCACTTGAGGATCTAGTCCCCAGGGGTCACTTAGGCTTGACCTTTCTTTTACCGGTTGTTCCATATTTGTTAGGATAAGTCAAAGGCCTTGCTTCACCTGACTGTGGCTTCCCTTGGAAGCAGTGAGGAAACTTTTCCTCCATGTTGACCTTCCTCTTTGTAGACTTGATGCTTGTTAGAATACCAAGGCTTCCCTGAACAAGGGAACAGGTGATTCTACAGTTACAGGACATTTCGAGAGCTGGCTCACAGTCCCAGGAATCTCATTGACCTTGGAAGGCAAAGGAAAACCATTCTCCTTCTTAGTTCTCTGGCCAAGTTAGGATAGCCTGCAAGTCTGGTTGTTGAACAGCAGAAGATAGTTATACCCGTCTGCTACTTTTAACTGCTGAATATGCTTCAATAACCAACTATTTCTAATTGCTGATCTTTACAATTTACAATTTATTGATCATATATAGCATCTCTAAGTTTCATCTTTCCTGTACCTTAAATAACTTACTCAGACCTTTATAATTTATGTAAGCTTTCTAGTTTTCCATTCTGTAAACATCCAACCATCTAAATTTTCATATATAAAAAATTCCTCTTTAGTAAAACAATTTCCATTTTTACATCCTGTAACATTTTCTTTCTTTTATTTACTGATTCCCTTTCTGAATACCAACAGACATAATAGCATTAACAAGTGATTTTACTATTTGTTGTAAAAAATTTTTCCTAGGCAGGAAGGAGCTAAGCAATGTATATCCTCTTCTATAAGGTCAAAGACAAACCAAGGTTTAATTTCATCAAAGTTCACCCGAGGGTACCAACAAGTTTATTGACTTAACCAAGTGTGGGTCAGGAACTATGTCAGGAGTCTGGATACCTGAAAGCAGCCACATTGGAAAGTCTTTGCCTGTGCAGAATGTTGAGAACATTGACTAGTGTTACCTGGGTGTGTCGAGAGTCGAAGAGAAGCGGATGAGGTTGAGAGTAGTGGTCAGGACAAGAAGAAGTCTGATATTGACAGAGACTTGGATAAGAAACAGATTCTGGCCTAGCATGGCAGCACATGCCTTTAATCCCAGCACTGGGGAGGCAGAGATGAGTGGATCTCTATGACTTTGTGGCCAGCTTGGGCTACATAGAGAGTTCTAGCCAGCCAGGGGTGCATAATGAGACCCTATCTAGAAACAAAACCAAAAAGAAGCACAGATCCTGTGATGGAGATGAGCGGAAGGTGCTTAGCTGAGTGTTCAGTGTGTCCCAGAGGTGTGGGTGACTGGAAGCAGGAAGGCCTGAGAAAAAAGGTCTCTGAAATTTAGATCGAACATCTTAGGTTCAGACCAAAACAAAACAAAGGAACAACACAGGAACATTTATAAAACCTTTGACAAGATTTCCTGGCTAATTGGTTGGTTGTAAAAAGAAAAGAGGAGGGAGAGTTTAAATGTGATTTGAAAGTCTTTAGACAGACAGAATTGAGAGAGTAGAGATACAGAAAGCCTTAGAGAAAAGAGCAGTGTAGTTTTAACAAAGAAAGAAGAATAGATGCCGCAGATATTTGCATTATATGTTTCACAACATACTGGGTGTATTTCGTAAATAAACTTTGGTTTGCTGTTAAAAATTTTTTGAGTGGTTTATACAAGGCACAGGTAATAATTATAAGGAGAACAGACCAAACTTTGGCAGCAAAAGGAGGGAAAAGCAACAGATGACTAATGGTGGGAAGAGAATGGAGGGAGGAAGCAAGAGGAACCTCATTTAAGTGATATTTGAGGAATGGCAGATGCTGTTGTGATAATCTCAGATCTTCAGTTTGCATGTGGGATGGACATAGTTACTGTGAACACTAGTGATCTTCCGGTCTTTAGCCTGGCCCTCTCGAAGATGACCTCATTCTAGAGGATTGGTGTTACAACAACATGTTATTGCTAAGTGGTTGCAATCTTCATTGTATAAGAATAATTAAACCTTTTCTTTATTAAGTAATGTAGTGTGATGCAAGCAAGTTAACTAGATGTGTACAAGTTTTAGAAGTCTGTTGCAGTACTCAGTATCTGAGGAGCACAATTTAATTTTTTTTTAGATTTATTTATTTTATATTCATGAGTGTGCATCACATGGGGGCCTAGTGCCTTGCCTACAGAAGTTAGAAGAGGGTGTCAGATGCCCTGGAACTGCAGTTCCAAATAATTGTGAGCCACTATGTGGATGCTGTGCATTGAACCTGGGTACTTTGCAAGTGCAACAAGTACTCGGTCATCTCTCCATTTCTGACATAAGCTAAAAATTAAAGAGCCAGGGTTTCTGTACAGTATCGTGGCTGAGCTTCAGCAGGACTTGGCAGTGGCTGCCTTTGCTGCCATTGTGATTGCTGTGTTGAGGTTAGCTGCTACTCTCTCTTTTGGCAATCTGGGCCAGGCTGGACTCTGAATCTCTTAACACTGGGCTATGACCAGCCAACAGTGCATTCTACACGCCCTTCGTACACTGCAGTGAGGGAGAGATGGGTCTCCAGAATCTTCCCTGTTTAAAGAAAGGCCAGGCTATCGCAGTCAGCCCAGAGACCTTTACAATTTTTAAGAAAGTTCAAGTCCACAGTGTTTGTATTCCTGTGATCCCTGTGTGAGCTTTAATCTTTTTACCCTTAGATATTATTGGCATTATATATAATATAGCAAAATGAAAAAAGAAATCCTTGTACTTAACATTTTTCATATTAATATTCTAAATTCTGTATCTTTTCCTTGTTTTACCAGTCAGTCTCTTTAACATTTGTTAGCTATTCCACATCCTTATTCCACTTGTTCTTGTTTCTCTATGAATACAAAGGAACATAACAATTCTGTTTTCTTTTCTTTGTTCTTTTTCCTTCTTTTGGTTTTGGAGACAGAATTTCTCTGTGTAGCCTTGACTATCCTGGCACTCTGTAGAATAGGCTAGCCTCAAACTCAGAGATCAGCCTGCCTCTGCCTCCCAAGTGTCAACTCTGTTTTCTGTTTCTTTGTCAGAGTCCTCCCTTCCCCCATCTGCTCTTCCTCATTGAAAGTGGAATCCAGGGCCCTGGACATGCTAGACAAATGTGTTACTACTCAGCTATATCCCTAAACCCCTCTTCCTATCTCAAAGTTGCACTCAGTTAAAATATGTCATTGGGAAATGTAAATAAACTTGTATTTTATTTAGTTCCCAACATTATCTGGGTAGCTGTAATAAGCTGCAAGTTATAGAAAACCTAATTCAGAGTGACTTATAGGAAACATGTACATCAGCTGCTGTAACTGCAAGACCAGCAATAGGCCAAGCTCCAGAGTTGATACGATGATGCCGTAAAGAATTTGGTTTCCGACCAGGCATGGTGCCGCATGCCTTTAATCTGCGGGTGGGGGGAAGAATATGGTTTCCTTCTTCCTGTACTCCAGACTAAGTCCTACCCTCCTCACAGGATGGCAGAGCAGTTGCCCACCATGTGCTTTTCTCCTGATGGCTAGTAATGTTTAGCAGCTCACTCCTGTGGTACCCTCCCTCACACAAAAAAAAACCACACACACACACACACACACACACAAACAAAAACGTTTTTTCCTTGTATCCATAGATGTTTAAAATTTTTATATAAAAATATTTTTGTACAGTATATTTTGATAATATTCTTTTGTTGTTGTTGTTTGTTTTTCTAGACAGGGTTTCTCTGTGTATCCTTGGCTGTCCTGGACTCCCTTTGTAGACCAGGCTGTCCTGGAACTCACAGAGATCCACCTTACCTCTGTCTCCTGAGTGCTGGGATTAAAGGCGAGCGCTACCACGCCTAGCTTGATCGCATTCTTTACCCTCCCAGCTTCTCCCAGATCCCTCTCAAAAAATAAAAACAAAAATGGAAGTCATAATAGACAAGCAAACTAAAAAAGAAAAATCAGTATGACAAAAAAATTAACAAAACAAAATGTGCAGGAAAAAAAACATTGAGTTCATCTTGGCTTGGCCAGCTTCTCCTAGGCATGGAGCCTGTCCGGGAGTGTGATTGATAAGCCCTGTGACACTGCCTTGGAGAAAACTAATTTTCTCTTTGCCAGCAGATATCAACTACAAATAGTTTCTTGGTTAGGAATGGGATATTGTGCCTACTTCTCCTTTTCAGTGCTGGGATTTTGTCAGGTTTGAATCTGTGCAGGATGTATGTATGCTGTTGAAGTCTTTGTGAGTTCACATGTCTGTCAGTCTTGTTGTATCAGGAGACACTGTTTTCTTGAAGTCGTCTGCCACCTGTGGCTCTTAGAATCTTTCCACCTCCTCTTCCATCCCTGAGGCTTGAGAGGAGGGTCTGATGACAGCATCCCTTTTAGGACTGAGAGCTCCAAAGGCTTTCAACCCTGTCCAGTTGCAGATCTTTGTTAACTCCCATCTACTACAAGAAGAAGCTTGTCTCATGAGGGTTAAGCAGTTCCCTGCTCTGAGTCCCCAGCCTGCTGTGACCGCTTTGGGTTCCTGGTTGTGTATGTAGATCTTAACTGAGTTATGTGTCTCTGCCTTGACCACCAAGTGCGGTGGGGACAGGACTGTTCTGGATTGCCAAGAGTCTACTTTCCTTAATACACAAGCTCATGGAAGGAGGTGCAGAAACCCTATTCAGAACAGAGTAACTACCTAGAGGTGGAAGCGTTCGATAAAGGGTGACAGTCATACCATCCTCTATGCTATATTTTGAAGACCTTTGAGTTTCATTATAAAAATGCTTGGTTTTTTTTTTTTTTCAATTTTTTTCTTCATCTTTTGTCTTTAGGGACTGTTCCAACAACCAAACGGACAGGCATCCCAGCTCCACGGGAACTCTCAGTAACTGTCTCTAGAGAGAGGTCTGTGCCACGTGGTCCCTCCAGCTCAAAGAAGTTGAGTCCCTCCAGTCCAACTTCCTCCTGCAATCTGACTCCTACCAAGCACCTTAGGACCTCTGCGAAACCTAAGCAAGAGAATGAAGGTACAGAGAAGGCTGTGCTTGAGTCTCAGGTTCGGGAACTTCTGGCAGAAGCCAAAACCAAAGACAGTGAAATTAACAGGCTTAGAAGTGAACTAAAAAAGTGTAAAGAGAGGTGGGCCCTGAGCATTGAGGATGCCAATGCTTCAGACCCAAGTACAGAGGGAACATCAGGCCCAGTAGGTGACACAGAGCCTTTGATAAGAACCCTAGAGGAGAAGAACAAGACCTTTCAGAAAGAGCTTGCTGACCTAGCGGAAGAAAACAGGGCCTTGAAGGAAAAACTGTCTTACCTTGAGCAGTCACCAAATTCAGAAGGGGCAGCAAGTCACACTGGTGGCAGCAGCTGCCCAGCATCCATAACCCAAGAGTCCAGCTTCGGAAGCCCAGTTGGAAATGAATTGTTCAGTGAAACGGACGAGTATAGAAGAAGCACACATGGAAGTGCATTGCGGACATCAGGGTCTTCAAGCAGTGACGTCACTAAAGCCTCTCTGTCACCGGATGCCTCAGATTTTGAGCATATCACGGCAGACACCCCATCTCGGCCCCTGTCAGCCACTAGCAACCCTTTTAAGGGCTCCAAGTGCTCCCCTACTGGGAGCTCCCCAAACAATGCAAGTGAGCTGTCCTTGGCATCTCTTACTGAGAAGATACAGAAGATGGAGGAGAATCAACACAGCACCGCAGAAGAGCTGCAAGCTACTCTGCAGGAGTTATCAGATCAACAGCAGATGGTGCAGGAGCTGACAGCCGAGAATGAGAAGCTAGTGGATGAGAAGACCATTTTAGAGACCTCCTTCCACCAGCACCGAGAGAGGGCAGAACAGCTGAGTCAGGAAAATGAGAAACTGATCAACCTTTTACAAGAGCGAGCAAAGAATGAGGAGCCTAGTGCCCATGGAGCAAAAATCCTTGAGCTGGAGCAGAAGTGCACAGATATGCTTGAGAAGAGCCGCTTTGAAAGAGAGAAGCTGCTGAACATCCAGCAGCAGCTGACCTGTAGCCTACGGAAGGCTGAGGAAGAAAACCAAGGAGCTCTAGACATGATTAAGCACCTGAAGGAAGAAAATGAAAAACTGAATGGGTTCCTAGAAGACGAACGATGTAATAATAGTGTGATGGCCAAAACTTTGGAGGAATGTAGAGTTACCTTGGAAGGGTTGAAAATGGAGAATGGGTCCTTGAAGGCTCATTTGGAGGCAGATAAGCCAAAAGCTGTAGAGGCCAGCAGTACCATGGGGCAGATGGCAGAGAACTGTGAGGTTCAGGAAATGCTGAAAATGGCTCGAGCTGAGAAAGACCAATTGCAACTGTCTTGCACGGAGCTAAGACAAGAATTGCTAAAGGCAAATGGTGAAATTAAACACATTTCCAGCCTGCTATCTAAGGTAAGGAGAGGGTTCTCAACTGGTGTTTGTTGACATTTCTCTTCGAGACCTTAAAATCCTGGTGCAAAGAGAATCAATTGTTCAGCTGTATTTGTGAATCCAGCATTCCAGTTTGAAAATCTATTAGAATTTAGACAGGTTAGCACTGGGGATTCCAAAGTAAAAACACTCAGATTTCTGTACAGATAGTTCAAAAATTAATGGGATATAGTGAATTATATGAGATGGTATGACGTAGAGATGAAGAGTATTACATACATCTTCGTAGTAGAATGCTTTCATAGCATCCTGAGGCTTTAGATTTGATCCCTAGCACCACACAAAAAGAGGATAAAATAGAATTTAGAACCATCCTGTATACATCGGTTGACTTTTTGACGGATTTAATATTTTCTGAGCATATTCTAGCCCTGGCTCTTCAAATGTTGTTTAAAATGCCATCTAGTGTTTATCATATAACTGTTTTATAGTCACTAGTCCACTGTTACTGCCATGTGTGTATTATTGGTTGTTTATGTTCTTTCTGGTCTTAGAATATTAGAAGTAAAATTTTATATATCTCTGATTATTTCTTCAGGAAAAATTCCTAGACGTTGACTTAGTGAGTCAAAGAGTATAAACATTTTAAAGACTTGCAACATGTTTAGCCAAATTGCCTGCCAGAAATAATTTGCCAATTTGTTCCCACCGGTTCATGAGAGTACTTGCTTCCTTGAGCATTTGCCAAAGCTTGGTACTAAATTATATCATTCCAATCTGTTAATCATTTCCTGAAATTTTTTTAGCTTAGAGCCTGAGATGAAATAAGTGATCCTGGCTTTCATTTTAAAGTAACTCTTTGATTTGACTGGAATGTTGTTATGTGATACAAGATTGTTGGTGGTGATTGCGTGATAGTCGTCTGCCCCGCAGATTGAGTGCTGGCTTTTTGTTCCTGTCTTTCCAGCTTTGGGTCGGTGACTTGGGGTGCTGCTGGGGGTGTCAGTCCAAGTATCTTCCCACTTTATTTTATGGCTATCGGTGTTTCAAAAAGCAATTTACACTGTGAACTCATTGGGAGATTTCTACCTGTTGCTTTGTCTGTTTTTGGATTGGTCAGTTGCAGCCCAGTTCTGTCCTCAGCTATCTTCTGTCTCAGTGGTAGGTTGTGTGAGCAGATTTTATCTTTGTCTGTGTTGTGAACTCACAGGTATTTTATTGAAGGAACGGAAGTGTTAGTGGTTATGAGCCAGGTGCTCATTTGAATTGTATGTTGATAAATGAAGCTTTGCATTAAGTCACCTTGTAAAGCATGAATGCTCACTTCTGTTTTTTAAAGATCACCCATTACCTATTTTGTAAAATGTTTAAGATAGACCTTCTTTAAAGAAAAAACAAAAACATTTCTCAGATTTATTTTATTTTATATATATGAGTGTTTTGCCTGCATGTATGTATGTGCACCACATGCATGTCTAGTGCCCACAGATGCTAGAAGAGGGGAACTGTAGTTACAGATGGTTGTGATCGACCTTGTGGGTGTTGGGAATAGTACCCATGTCTCTGCAAGAGCAGTAAGTGCTCTAAAACACTGAACTATCTCCAGCTCCCCATAGACCTTCTTGAAGTTTTTCCTTAATCTCTCTTCTTTTAGATATTTTTCTCAGTTGATATATACTTAAGTATGCATACAAACCTATGTTGACAGAATTATATTGTATCATCTTTCTATATAAAAGAATATGTGTAGCCACAATCCACAAATACAGTGAACCAGTCAGATTACAGTACAAGTTCCACTTGTAACCTTTTTTTCCCCCCTCCAGAGACAGGGTTTCTCTGTGTAGCCCTGGCTGTCCTGGAACTAGCTCTGTAGACCAGGCTCTTCCAAGTGCTGGGATTAAAAGTGTGAGCCACCACGCTCAGCCTAAACTATTTCTTAATTTATTTCTACCTTTATTGTTTTTAAAAGAATTTTTATAATTTGTTTTCCTTCCTGATTTCTTGAGTAAAATTCTTTAATTTTACCCTACCCTGGTTGGATTTAAAGGTATGAATTTGCTCTTTCTTACAGCTCAGCCAAAGTAAAGATGATAAAATCTAGAGTTTTCTTGTATAAATTTAATCTATTTGGAGGACATGGAAAATGTATGTTTTCTGTAGAACACAACACACAAATATACACTTAAAATCAAATTGTTTTTAAATAATTAAACAATTATTCATATAGCCCCATATATTTACTGATTTTTTTTTTTGCAAACTAGAATAATTATGTTCTGACTGTAGGAGCTAGCCAGTTTTTAGGTAAGAGTCTAAGGGAAAAACTACATGAGGTATAATGCTACATACACAGAGTTTCTTTTATAGATATTAAGACTCCAGGTCTGTGATTTTGCACTGCCTTCTGTACAGAGGGTACTTTTCTATAAGTCATCAACACCAAAAAGCAAATTCCAGACCTTTAAATTCTGTTTTCTGTTGCACTTGACACTGGGTAATTCAGACGAAAAAGAGTTATTTGAGCTGCTAGTTCAAGATACCGGAAGTCCAAAATCAAGCAGCTGTGTCTGATGAGGGCTTCTGTGGCTTCTACACACGATGAATGGGAAGAAGAAACTACCTCCTGTGAGAAAGCATTAGTGAGAGAGTGAGTGGAGGTGTCAGCTTCCTTTATAATAGGCCCCTCTAGTTATTCATTTAGTCTGTTGAGCAAGAAAGAGCCCATGAGACTGCACTCATACACTCATGTAAGAGTAGGACCCCACTCCTAATCACTTCTAAGAAGCCTTACATCCAGTATTAATTACTTTTCTCATGACTATATCAAAATACTTACTAAACACTTAAGAAAGGAAAATTTATTTTGACTCACAGATTTGAGGGTACTATCTGTCATGACAGGGAGGTGTGGCAATAGGGAGCATGCAGCCCTACTCACCCTGTAGTCTGGAAGCAGAAAAGGATGAATGCTTTGCTCATCTTGCTTTCAGCCTATACCCCATCCTAGGATACAGTGCTGCCTGCATTTAGGATAGGTCTTCCTTCTTCTGTTAAAGGTTTCTGGAAGCATCTTCATAGACACACCAGATGTATCTCCATGGTGATTCCAAGTCTAGTCAAGTTGACAGTTAGATTATCCATAACTCCTCCTAATACCACCACACTGGAAATAAAATTTCAACATGAGTCTGGGTGAAGACTAACCATATGTGGCACAGACTGGGATACACATACACAGGCTTAGTGTATCCCCACTGCAGAATATCAACTAATCCCTAACAACCGTGGCTGCCAGTAATATTAATGAAGGAATCCATCCCCAGAGGAAAACAAGACATTAGGTTTAGCTCATCACATGCCTTCTGGCATTTGTGCCTGGTTCCCCCAGCAGGTTTCTGGACTTAAAGCCCCGTGAGAAGTAGTGGGACTCTTAACTACTAAATGGACTAAGGAAGGAGGTTTGTCAGTGAGAACCAGATCTGCTTTGTTGCTCTGCTAGTCTTAACATGTGGTTCCACTAGATGGTACTACCCCTTACCTCAATTTCCTTCTTTAACCTATTTTCCTTTTAATAGGTTTATTTTCTTCCTTAGATGTGTTATTACCTGTAGTGAGGTAAGGCCACAGCACCATTCTCTTCCTTGAACTTGACCTCAAAGCTCATCTACGAGTAGGAATGATTCCTCCACATCTCTGTCCTTTGCATATTTGGGGGCAACACCTGCTGTCCACATTCTTCCCAGATACAGCCCTACCTTTACCGAACACTGTTAAATTATCAAAGGCAAAATTCAAATTTCTAGCTTCATCTCTGGGTTTTCTGTATTGCCCTCCCCCCTTTTTAAGAGCAAAAGTATAGATAAACTAGCATAATTCCTTAGGCAGAATAACAGTGCAAAACAAAAACAAAAAAACGAAGCAGATATAGGCCACTAGGAATGCAATATGGCTGCTTCTGTTTTCAGTAGAATGAAACAGAACGAGTTCTGCAATAGCCATGCTAGATGTCAAAATAAAACCCAACACATTCTTCCTCCTGGCAGCGCTCTCAGGCTCCTTTTTGTGCTTTCCTGTATGCTTTGTCCTTTTAGTGTAGTGGTTTTTTCCACATACTAGGTATTTAGTAAATTTTGTCAAATGGATGAATGAAAGTTTATCATATTTTAATAATAACTAATATTTTAGTATTCTTGTGTGTTCTAGATACTCTTGACAATATCTTTTTTGTTTTCTTCCCATAAGGACATTGGCTAAGAGTTAAGTACTAGATAAAGTTTACTGGAGAAGAATGTTAATTTTGCTGGATATTGGTTACAAACACTTCTTAAATGACTGAAGGTACCAGGAGTTGGTAGAAATGAGTAGCTCAGCTGCTTTATTGACAGCTTTCAAACCCTTCCCTTACTACCAATGTAGTAACAACTGTCCTGAAGCTCAGCAAAGCAGCAGCTCAAGGTGAGCATAGGCCAGCTGGGGACCACTGCTGTCAGCTTGCGGTGGGCTTCAGTGTTCCCCCTTGTTCTCTTGTGCCCTTCCCACCCTCTCTGGAACTCACTGCTGCTGTCCATCAAGCGGCCACTTCTTTAGTTACCTGAAGACTGTCATCATAACAACCCTAAAAGAGACTTTGCTCTAGCTTTCATGGCTGCTATGGAAGCTACCCTGTCTGTACCACAGGCCACCACAGGAACCACTGCTACCTTGGGAGACTCTTCTTTAGCCACAAGCATCCCAGACTGCCTGTATGGTTCTTCCAGTCCTCCCTGCTGCCATGTCAACTTCAGCTCACCCTCCCCCACTCCACAGCTGCTCTTGATATCCCCCATCCATTTTACAGATGTCCCCACTGTGATCAGGGAGGAACACATCTTACTTAAAACAGATCTAACAACTTATACAGTGGTCTTAAAATGGCTGCCCCTGAAGGTAGTAGCCTGCAGACTGTGGGCCATTGACAGTATGAGTGTATGGTCCTGCCATTCTCTAACTGTATGAGCAATCTTCCCCTCTGTCTCGTGAGGGTAGTCCAGAAGACCCCCCCCCCTTATACACTAGCCCTTTGTACTGCAGCATAGTCCCCAATAAAGCTTTGTAATCACCACATTAATTTTTTTCTTTTTAAAGATTTTTGTTCTTTTTAATTCTATTTAGGTTTCTATGTTGATTCACAGGGAATGAAGCACCTCCTTCTTCAATTCCCAATAACAAATCAGTACTCTACAAATCCTTGTGGGCCAAACTCCTAGTCATCTAAATGTCTCTCCATTCACCAGTGGTCCTCCCATCCCAGCCTAGTTAGCACTTTGAAGCCAAATAATCTTTGGCCAGATAATTTTTCTCAACTGTAAATGTGACTCAATAATAATAATAATAATAATAATAATTATTATTATTATTTTAAATTTCTTAGTACAGAGTTTCACTGTGTATCTCTTGGCTGTCCTGGAACTCACTCTGTAGACCAGACTGGCCTTGAACTCAGAGATCTGCCTGCCTCTGCCCCCCAAGTGCTGGGATTAAAGCTGTGCAGCACTACCACCTCACTTCCCCCCCCCATAATTATCTTTTAAGTTCCACAGACCAGGCCATCATCAAGCCAACATAGAGGGTGAAGGCCCCTGCCACCAACCCTGACCTGAGTTTGGTTCAGAGGATCCATATGGGGAGTCAGACTCTGACCTTCACATATAAACTGTGGCACATGCACCCAAAGCAAAGTAAATAAATTAAAAATGTAAAAACATCAAAACAACAAAAACCTCAAACCAATTAAGTGTATTTCATAAAGTTAAAAAAATTTGGGCCTCAACAGACATTATATAAGATGGGTAGAGGGGATGAATTCCTGAGGCATGTCACACATGGATTTGTCTTGGAAAAAAAAAAATAGGCTAACTGAAGAAAGACAAAGACAAAAGGCCAATGATGAATGATTTCTTGAGATACCTGGCAGAGTCAAACCTAAAGACCCAGAAAGCAGATTATAGACTGCCAGGGGTTAAGAGGGACATGACTTGGGGAGTTCACTGCTAATAGGTTCTATGTTTCCTCATGGGGCCATAAGAGCTGTCAATCAGACTGTGGTGTTGGCTGCATAGCCACATGAATATACTAAAAGCATTGATCTGTTCACTTTTGAATGATAGCTCAATAAACTGTTTTTTAAAAATCTCTTCCTAAGCCGGGCGGTGGTGGCGCACGCCTTTAATCCCAGCACTTGGGAGGCAGAGGCAGGCGGATCTTTGCGAGTTCGAGGCCAGCCTGGTCTACAAAGTGAGTCCAGGACAGCCAGGGCTACACAGAGAAACCCTGTCTCGAAAAACCAAAAAATAAAAAAAATAAAAAAAAATAAAAATCTCTTCCTATTCTCTTCCCTTTCTCATTCCTCCCTCCTTCCCCCATTTTTTTTTTTTTTTTTTTTTTTTTGGAGAGTCACTAGTTAGCTGGCATCAAATATAGAATCCTGTCTCAACCAACCAAGAACTTGGGATTACAGGGTGCGTACCATCATGCCTAGACAAAACCACTTTCCTGATGGTTCTGTTGTTTTGCTGTAGAGCTCTCTCTCTCTACCTTATCATAAGGAAGTAAAGTTCTCCTTGTAACGAGGCTTTGCTTTCTTTCAACCAGAAGCTGTTGGTTTTAACAGCAGTTTAATGTAAGTTGTTAGATCTGTTCTGAACATGTTCCTACCTCATCTTTGATTTTAAAAAGCAATGCAAGTCCATGATTAAGGATACCTGTAAAGTTGTGTGTGATGGCACATGTCTTTAATCTGAGCACTCAGGAGGCTGAAGCAGGTGAATCTCTGTGAGTTTGAGGCCAGCCTGGTCTACAAAGTGAGTCTAGGATGCCAGGGCTGTTACACAGAAAAACCCTGTCTCAGAAAACCAAAACAATAACAACAACAACAACAACAAAAAACCTTGTAATACATATGGTCTGACTTAGCTTTGAACCCTGGCTTCAGCAATTAATAAATTAGACTAATAGTTGTTCTCTGCCTTGGTCTGCATGATAGAAAAAAAATAGACAGGGTCTGAAGAGATGGCTGAGGGTTAAGAGCACTTGCAGCTCTTCTAGAATACCTGAATTTGGTTCACAGCACCCACATTTGGTAGCTCATAACAGTCTCACTCCAGCTTCAGGGAATGTGACATCTCTGGCCTCCATGGGCACTTGTACCCATGTGTACAGACACACACCTACATATAATTAAAAACAATTTAAAAAATCAATGTGGTATCTATAGTAAAAGCTGTACTTAAATGATCTAGAGTTTCTGGTGTGATCTGCTCTTGATGCAACTAGCTCAGCCTGCTCTTCCCAAGATAAAAATCATGAGTGGGAAATAAAATGGGTGGCTGTAGGGGCTGGAGAGATAGCTCAGTGGTTAAGAACACTGACTGGCTCTTCCAAAGGACCTGGGTTCAGTTCCCAGTATTCACGTGGCAGCTCACAACTGTCTAGAGCTCCAGTTCCAGAGGCTTTGACAACCTCATACAAACATACCTGCAGGCAAAAACACATGCGCATGAAATAAAAATAAATTAAAAAAATAGGTGACTGTAAATATGTTTGTGTTGTTTCCTGAGAGGGCACATAGAATCCTGATGTGAGGTGCTGTCTGGGAGCAGGAGCAACATCCAGACCTGCTCACCAGCGCTTTCAGCTGCTCTTGTCAGTGCAGTCACCTGATACTGATGGCTGCTCCACTTCTAGGCCTGAGTGCCTTCTGAGTCACACCTCTGTCTCCCTGTGTTTCTCCTTCCCTTTAGAAACAGTAGAATGTGTCTGATGATTCTGATAATGATGCACATCCTGAGGTTTATTAAGTTTACTCTGATGGAGGAGGCACTATTGAAAAGGGTAGGAGAGGACTAGAGTGAAGACTCAGCAGTTAGGAGTACTGGCTACTCTTCCAGAAGACCTGGGTTTGACTCCTAGCACCCACATAGTCCTTCAACTGTCTGCAACTTCAGTTCCAGGAAATCTGATACTATTTTCTGGCCTCTGTGGGTACTGGGCATGTTCATTGTTGCATAGACATACACACAGACAAAATACCTATACACATAATTTTTTTTTCTTTTTCAAGACTGAGTTTCTCTAAATAGCCCAGGCTTTCTGGACTTACTTTGTAGACCAGACTGGCCTCGAACTCACAGATATCCACCTGTCTCTGCATCCTGAGTGCTGGGATTAAAGGCATGCGCCACTACACCTGGCTCAATAAAGTAATTTTTAAAGAAGACAAAAGGGTAGGGAGAATTCTTGACATCTTTGCTCTGTTTTGTTTGTTTGCTTGTTTTAGTGTTCAAAATTACTTAATGGATGGTATAATAACCAAATTTAGTAAAATGACCAACTCTGGCAGGGCATGTTATACAGTGGTAGGGCATTTACCTGGCCCTGGGTTCATCCCCAACACTGCTAAAACAAAGCCTGCAAGCTAACATCTTTTCTTTTTCTTTTTTCCCACACAGGGTTTCTCTGTGTATCCCTGGCTGTCCTGGACTCACTTTGTAGACCAGGCTAGCCTTGAACTCACAGAGATCTACCTGTCTCTGCCTCCCTGGAATTAAAGGTATGTGCCACTATGTCTGGCAGTTACAGACAGTTGTGAACTGCCATGCAGGTGCTGGGATTTGAACCCTGGTCCTTTGGAAAAGCAACCAGTCCTCTTACCCACTGAGCCATCTCTGCAGCCCAAGCTAACATCTTGACACAAGAAGCAGAGTAGCTTTACAAGCTAGGCTTCTTCCTTTGGGCAGCATCTCCTTCCTGTGCTCATTTCTGACAGAACTCTTGACACAGCTTCAATGTTGCTGGAATTCATTCAGAATTTATTGTAGTGACCTAGCTCTGTGCCTGCTCTGGACTCTGTTATTTGAATAGAAGATGAAATGCTTTCTCAAAGGCAGAGCCTGATTTTCCAAGATACTGTCTTTGCCATCAGAACACATCTGTAAACTGAAATGTTTAGATTCCGTTTTCACCTCACATCATGCTTTTAGTTGTTTTTTTTTCATGTCTAATATGCTTTAATATTTGTAGTAATGCTAGTGGTCTCTGGTTCATTCAAGTTCTGGCACCATTCACGAACTAAAATTCTCATTTTTGTCTCTGACCTGGCGGAAATTGAGATGCAGAAAACAGTCTCAGCTAGGTCCAGCTATCCTGATGCTTGCAGCTGGCAGGTGCTAGAGTTTCAGGCACATGGTCCCCAGATGCGACAGGTCTTCCCAAAAACCACAGCAGCCCATGTTTGCCAGTCCCATTCGCAGGAGCTCCAATGATGGCCCCCATCCTATGCAAACTGGTGTCTCTGAATGTTTGACCATCATACTTTACAATATATGAACATGCAGTTTGGCTGTTCATGTTATAGATCAACATATGAACAACAAATGTATGTGAAGATATGTATGTATCATGCATATATGCATAGACACATATATTCATACTCTTTTGTATTATACATGTATACATTCTTTTTTTTCTTGAAGTTACATCTCAGTCACAATCCCCTCCCTACTCCCCACTCTGGTCCTACCCGCCCACTCTCTTCCCCCTTAACCCCCCCATCCACTTCCTTTTTTTTTTTTTTTTTTAAGTTTAAGGTATATCTTTTCCCCCCAACAGCTCCCCCCCCTTTCAGTCCAACAAATGGCTCTTTCTCTTATAACAACAAATATAATACAAAACAACAGAAATAATTAGGCCACAATTATGAGAATTATAAAGCTTAGCATACATTCCCAATGTCCAGTCCATATGTATTTGGCACCTGACTTAACTCTACTATCTAATCATCTCCATGAGTTTAAAGTTCTATATCCAACTCAGCTTCCATCCTAACTTGCATCACAATTTTAAAAACATCTTCTTAGATCCAGAACACCCTCTTAATTCCTAAACAACTCAAAATTTAACTATGAGACTCTAGCTATCTAGTCTTCAACTACCTCAGAGACCTGAGAGGGATAAATATATCTAATTATACAGGAAGTACAGGGCCAGCAGCTTCCAAAACTAAGAAATGACAGAGAAGTGGCTGCCTGGACAGTTCCCAATTTCTCTCCAGACATTACACATGCTTTTAGTTTTAATGTACTGGAGTTTTGCTTCCTTGTGTATTGGTGATATTGTTGTATTGACTATAAGCTTATTTCCTTTTTTGCTTTACTCAGCATTTTCTGCCTTGGGGCTAGTTTGTGTTATGATAAGGCCTTTTGTTCATAGTGATCTCTAGATTGATGTCCTTTGTGCTATTGTTCATCAGAATAAACTAAAGAAGATTGTATGGATTCACCTTACAGAAACTGTTATTCCATATAATCCAGGCAGCCAGTTATCCACACCTCTCTGCAAGAGAGTCTCCAGTATGTATTTGACAGCACACCATTCTGATATCTGCACCCAGGGCTCCCACACCCAAGGCACGTTCTTTTACTCCAGCTGTTGGGGATCAGTGGCAACTGACAGCACCTAACTGGAGCCCCTTCCAAGATGGCCCTCCCTGGGTGGTGCTTCACATGGCTAATCCACTGGGAAAATAAAGACCAGGGCTCTTGCAGCTGGGGCAATATGAAGGGAGCACTAGGTCTGGCTCTCCCCAGGGGTCAGTGGATGCCTTTGTGAACAGCTTCACAGCTCTGTTGCTTCTGCCAGTCCTGCTCTAATGGCTCTCCCACAGTGAGGATCAGGAGCACTCCTCAAAATATTTTCCATGTGCACATGCCCTTCTCTAAGTATTCCCAAGGAAACTGACCTGCAACAGTGCTGTTTCCACAAGTTCAATGTCACAAGTTGGGAGACGGTGGTAACACTTTGCTAAGATTTTAGCCTGGTCTGACCACAGCTGACTACCTTGCTACCTGGATTTGGTCATTGTTGGTGAATCAGGGAGGATTTTTGATGTCCTCTCTCTGAGAAATCTTGGTGATAACTGTTTATTTGAACCTGACTGAAGAAGTTAATTTTCAAAGATGAAAGATGTTTGGAGTGCTTGGAAGTGATTTTTTTTTTTTTCAAAGGAAACACTAAAAACCATGTTTGGGTATCTGATAGTGGAATTCCCAAACTAGAAAAACCAAACTCAAAAGTTTGTTCTGCTGGGCAGTAGATAGGCCCGCATCACAAAAAAAGGTTTCTTCGAAGTCCAGTGGCCATAAACACAGGGCTTTGTTTTCTACTGCTTGGTATGTTGAATTTTCTAAAATCATTGATTTGTGTTTGTGTGGATATGCCACTTGTGTGAATGTGCCTATGGAGGCCAGAATAAGGCTAGAGTTACCACCCAATGTAGGTTCTGGGAGCCAAATTCAGGTCCTTTGGAAGAACTGTATGTGCTCCTAACTATTGAGCCATCTCTTCAGCCCACATTCTTCTTTTTGAATAATTTCCCTGTATATGTTTGTTAATTTATAAAAGGAATATAACCTGAGAATAATTAACATCTTGTTGATTTAGTGAGTATCCCTATGAGATGAAATGGTAAAATTACTGTTTTAAAAAATATTTTTTTTTTGGCCTGGGTATAGTGGCACACTCCTGTAACCCCTGCCCTCCGGAGGCAGAGGCAAGTGGCTCTGCCTGGTCCAGATAGTGAGCTCCAGGACAGCCAGGACTCTGTAGATATGGAGAGAGATCCTGTGTCAAAAAAACAATAAATTAATAACAACAAAGTTTTCTGGAATATTTCCTTAAGCTTGGAGGGTATATTTCATATCAAGAAAGAAATGACTGCATTTGAGACAGTATTGGCTCACCAGCTCCCATAGTCTGCACTGCTGTCGTCCCCTTCCTGTGCATGCCACTCTTTGGTGCTTATGATCATGATGAGTCAGTGTTTAGGAAATAAAACCAGAGCCGCTAAGGGTCAACAGTCTCAGCTGCACTCAGAGACCTGTTCAGGATGCTCGCCCACTTTCCTCATCATTTTCCCCAGGTTTACTCTCACCCATGCTATGCTCCACTAGTCACATGCATATTTCTGGGCTCCAGGTGACATGCCTCTGCCTGGGGAGTCCAGCCACGAGCCCACAAGACTCAAAGTTTGCCTTCCATGCTGTCTTTCAGAAATTAGCTTTCTAGCATCTAAAAAGTAGTGCTTCAGAGATGGAGAGATGGCTCAGGTGTTAAGAGCACTTACTCCTGTTCCAGAATCCCTGGGTTTGTTCCTAGCACTACACTGTGTACTGCAACCATCTGTAAATCTTTTTAAAAAGAAAAGAAAACTATAATGTCTCATTTAAAAAATAGTCATTTTCTATGTATTATAAAGTAACCATTGATAAGACAGAAGACTCTAATCTTTTCCGCCAATTGTAACTTTCTTGGTTGAATGGACCTGTATTTATACTATTATTCACATTTTTATCCTTATTTGTGCATAAGACATAAGGCTATTGTGGAAGAAGGGAATAGCTTTTATTGAGTGGTTACTATGTAAGGCACTAATAAAACTGTAGATACATTATTTCATTAAACTTCCTCTGTAGACAAAGCTTTTTAATTATCTAATATATACATTCTGCTTTATTTTACTGTCCTTAATTTATTGTGCTTAATACCTTGACCTCCCTTCCACCCCTCGTTCCCTTCAGTCCTCCAACCCTGGGTGGGAGAGAAAGAAGGTTGGAGGGAGAAGGGATGTAGGTCTCTTTGAGCAACTTCCTGCTGATTAGGGTCGTTGGATTCTTTGGGTCGTAATACCAGTATCATTAGAAGGCCAGGAACAGCAGCAGGAAGAACGAGCAGCAGTTTGGAGGAGCACCAACAACTGGGAGAGCAGCAACTACTTTCTACCTTGTAGCCCTTTCTCTTCTTCATAGAGCCTCTTTACTCTTATTCTTTGTAAAGCCCATTCTCTTTTACCTCTTTGTGGAGCTTACTTCTTTGTGGATCTTCTTCTCTCTTTTCTCTTTGTAGCTCCCTTCTCCTTGGGGTTCTGGCTTTTTCCCCCCACTCCTTTGTAGAGCCCCCTTCTTGGGGCTCTGGCTTTTTATTCCTGTCTCCCAAGTCCTCAGAGTTAAACTTGCTCAGCTGGTTAAGCCACGCCCCTGCTAGATCACGAGACTGTTAATACTTTATACCTGTGTTGTAAGCAGCCCACCTGAGATTAAACAAAAACATTCTCACAGTTGGTTTTAATAAAACCACTCTTACCACACTCCTCCATCATTCAAATGAGGAAACTGAGGCAAAGGGGTTAAAATAATGCAAGGTTCAACTATGTGTATTGTGACAAGCTCTAATTCTAGGACTAGGGAGCTGAGGCAGAATGATTTTGAGTTCTGAGCCAGCTTGAGGTACATAAAGAGACCCTGTCCAAATAGCAATCATAAAATTAAAAACAAACAACAACAAAAAACCCCACAATCTTGATTTGGTAGAATTGGAATTTAAACTTTGGCAGTCTAGCTTCAGATTCTGTGCCCTAAGCCAGTTTAGTACATACACTTCAGCAGCTTTGAGTTTTGACAGCAACCTGCAGTGTTGTGTAGCCATAGTACCACACAGCCGTCACTACTACACAGCCACATGCTTTTGTGACTGAAGTGCAACTTTTACACTATCAGTTCGGACCCTTACCTCAGGCTCTATGATCTGTGTTGGCTGTGAGGTTGTTCTTCTTACTCCCATCCATCCATCCCGCCTTCCCAAGTGGAAAACACCACAGGTCTGCCCTCTAGTGTTTTATTCATTCATTCATCAAATACACATTAAGTATTTTCCCCATGCCTAGCACTGTGCAGCTGTGCTGAATAAAGTGGACCAGATCCCTGTTCCTGTAGAGCCCCAGCCAAAATTGCAACTGGAAAAAAGATTACTGGATGTGAAGACCCCCAGGTTTAAAAAAATAAGAAGATGGTGAGGTTGTGGAGAAAGGGGAACACTACTCCATTACTGGTGGGAGTGCAAAGAAAACTTGGAATAGCTCTATCTCAAGACCCAGCCATGCCACTTCTGTGTATGCATCCAAATGATTCCTCACCAAACCACAAGGAAATTTCCTCATCTATGTTCATAGCAGCCTTATTTGTAATAGCTAGAAACTGGAAACGACCCAGATGTCCCTCAACCGACAAATGGATAAAAAAACAAAACAAAACTGTGGTACATCCACACAATGGAATACTACTCAGCCATCAGAAACAAGGAAATCATGCAATTTGCAGCCAAATGGATGGAACTAGAAAAGCTCATTGTGAGTGAGCTAACACAGACTCAGAAAGATTCACATGGCATCTATTCACTTATAATTGGATTTTAGCCATATAGTACAAGTTAACTATCCTACAACCAACACACTGAAAGGAACAGGAACATAGACTTTGTTTCCTGTCAGTGAGACACTTTGCCCTAGTGGTGCTGTCATGTAGGCCCCCAGTACATGAGGAAGCTCTTAGCCCTCATATGACTGCTGAACTGGGGGCAGGGACTGATATTTAGGGACACCCCACTCTGGAAGAGTAGGATAGGAGGGAGCGGGAGTAGAGGGTGGGAGGAATGGACTGGGAGGGGTGGAAAGAGGGCACTGTGATGGAGATGTAATTTGAATAAACACACACAAAAGATTAACCAATTAAAAAAATAAGAAATCTATACATATCTTATATTTCCTGGAAAATATATACTTATTTATTAATGTCAATTAAGTTGCTATAGAAAGGTGGTAGTGTTGATTGTAGCATTCTTTATAATAATAGAATGGTATTTTCAGGCAGTGGATTTCTAGTATGTAATAATTAAAATAATCTAGTGTTAACTAGGAGATGGTTCTGTAGATAATAAGATGTGCTAGACAATGCTTATTACTCTATTTTAACATAATTTTAAATGTTCATATATGCAGATTGATACATATTACAACAGGATATTTGTGTGTGTGGCATTTGCATTTTCACATGTATGTGGACAATATGCATGAGGACCAGAATTTGGATCCCTGGCATCCAGGTAAATTTGAGACAGGCATGGTAGCCTGCCGATGATCTTAGTACTCAGGAGGTGGAGACAGGGACTTCTCATAGCAAACCAGCTAGCCAGGCTAGCTGAATTAGCTAGGTCTGAGTTCAAGTGAGCGATCTTACCTCAGTATCTGTGGTGGAAAGTGATCAAGGAAAATGCTAATGTTAAACTCTGACCACCATACATATGTGCAAACATGTACACATGCACCCACATGCATACCCACATGCATGTGAAAATGCATACACCACAAACACAATGTTATAATATGTATCAATCTTATATACTAACATTTAAATTATGTTAAAATAGTGTAGAAAGCATTGTCTAGTCTAAGACAAAGGCATATTACACACTGCAGTGTAACACCTGCAAATCAACACACACATGCAACCAGTTGTGTAAAGTGTTATAATACCTAGAACAAGCCTATGTATTATCAAGCGTTTATCACATGTAATAAACGTGGGAAACCCTTCAAGAATGACCATACACCAGCTTTAAAACAATGCCTGTTGTTGAAATGGAAGGAAAGATTGAGGCATTAACACATTTCATTGAATTAAAAGATTCAGCAAACATGGCAAAATTATGTTCAAGTGCATCATTATCTTGTTTCTTACTATGTGTGTAATTGAGATTGAGTAGGTAAAATTAATGGGATGATTTTCTGTTTCCAGTACATTCAGATTTTATGTAATGTGTCTTCACACAACACTTCTTCTTCATTCATTTATTTTATTCACTTTACATTCGGATAGCACCCCTCACCCTCCTCTCCTCCCAACCTCACCCTCCCACCCTCTTCTCTCATTTTCTCCTCCCCTCCTCAGAGAAGGGGAATCCCCTGCTTAATCACTCCTCCCATACCAACCCACCCCAAACATCAAGTCAAATCAGGACTAAGTGTGCCATCTTCAACTGAGGTCAAACAGGCAGACAAGCTAGGGAAAAGGGGTCCAAAGGCAGGCCACAGAGTCCAAGTCTGAGACAGCCCCACTCCAACTCTTAGGGGAACCACATGAAGATCAAGCTACCCTGTCTGCAAACAGAAGAGTGTCAGGGGTTGCTTCTCTCTCATGGGGTGGGTCTCAAGTTGGGCCAGTCATTGGTTGGCCTTTCCCTCCATCTCTGCTCCATCTTTATCCCTGCACATCTTGTAGGCAGGGTATATTTTGGGTGGAAGGTTTTGTGGGTGGGTTGGTATCCTCCTTCCCTCCAGTGCTTGGCTACAGGAGGTGGGTCCTTCAGTCTCCATATACCCACCTACCCCTGGCTGGAGGAGTCTCAGCTAGAGTCATCCCCATATCCTCCCAAGAGCCTCCCTCATCCCCAGTCTCCAACTTGTCCCAGAGATGCCTCCCATCGATTTCCCTTCTCTCTCCCAGCCTCTCACCCCCACCCTCACTCTCCCCACACCTGATCCCCACCTTTGTTCCCCTCCCCACCCCCTCTCCCACCTAGTTGCCTCTCTCCATCACTTCCAAGGTCTACTTTATTTCCCCTTCTAAGTGAGATTCAATCTTCCTCCCTTGGCCCCTTCTTGTTAGCTTCTTTGGGTCTGTGGGTTGTAGCATGGTTATCCTGTACTATTTGGCTAATATCCACTTATATTACTTAAGTACTTATGGTGAGTACTTACCATACATGTCTTTCTGGATCTGGGTTACCTCACTCAGAAATGATACTTTCTAGTTCCTTCCATTTGCCTGCAAATGTCATGATTTCCTTGTTACATTTGATTCTTCCAAACAAACTTAACCATTGCATTCTAAGGTTGAGATTTATCAGTGGCTCAGGCTTCAGGGATATTGAATGTTACCAGTAGAGGGCGCTGCTCTGCTGGGAATGTGAGGTTGGGGTGGTCACTCAGGTTTTCATGATTCCCTGTTCTGCCCTGGTAAGGGAAAGAGTTGCGCACACTAGGAGGCCTTTTCTTTCTGCTTGTAAAAAGGGCCACATAATCCAACACTTTGGACACATTGTGTCTCTCTTAACATTTATAGCCTTGGCTGTTCGTGGTCTGAAGAGCAGCAAGAAGTGGCATGTGCCAGAGCATCCAGCAGGTCTTACTGCACACATCTGAGAGTGTTTTTTGCTTTGTTTTTTTGTTAAACTGACAATGTTCCTTTTCCTCTAGATGGAAAAAGATTATTCTTACCTGAAGGAGGTCTGTGATCATCAAGCAGAACAGCTGAGCAGAACTAGCCTAAAATTACAAGAGAAAGCTTCAGAAAGCGACGCAGAAATCAAAGACATGAAAGAAACCATATTTGAATTGGAAGATCAGGTGGAGCAGCATCGAGCTGTCAAGTTACACAATAATCAGCTCATCAGTGAGCTGGAAAGTAAGTGAAGTCAAGCCTCTAGAGGTACGATAGGAGGAGTGTCTCAGGGCGTGTGGTGGCCGGGGTGTCAGAGGAGCCTGGCTTTTCAGCACTCTGTCATCTCCCTCAGAGAACAGCACTTAAGAAACAAATAGCCGTCTCTGAAGTTAAGTAGAAAGCTGGGTGACAGAAGGAAGGATAAATGACTAAGAGGGAAGGCACACTTTGGAAGTGTTAGATGTACCTCTGCAGCACCCTGAGGCCTCTATCTCTAGATAACTAAGCCTACTCTGAATGCAGCCGTGACTGTGAGGCTTTCCCCCTTAAGGATGGTCTTCAGGGTTTAAGCATAATTTGCTGTCTTTGTATCAACAGTGTGATGTCTTTAGGATCTGATGAATGAGAGCTAGATGATCCGAAACAAACCATCTGTGTCTGTGCTCAAGTCCAGCAGACTTTCCCATTGATGGAGGGATATGGGATTTCTCCCAGATGTTAGCCCCTTGGTTTCCAAAGACACATCAGTGTATGGCTTATGAACACTGCTTTGAATGGGGAAAGACATTTTAAAAGAGATTAAACATCCTTTGCTTTTGTGTAAATAAGCCTTATCAAATATCACATCTAATGAGCTTTGTGTTTGTAACAAAAGACTTAATAAGCAAAGGTTTGTATGGCGCTAGTTACTGCTAAATTAGATTGGTTGCCTGAGAAGTTTCCCTACCATGGACAGATAACCTCATCATTCACAGATTCTGTATTCCTGAATTCACCTGCTCACTAGAATGTACTTCTACCCCCAGATTGGTGCTCACACCACCTTCTTGGTTGGGGACATGTAGAGAGGTGAAAAGTCAGCCAAAAAATCAGAAAAACCTCTGTTCTCAGCAGAGATTAAGCTCAAGAGACCTCTGCTTTCTGGTCTGAAATCTGATGCTATATACAAGTGTTTCTTTTTTTTTTTCTTTAAAAAATTTGTCTTTACATTTTATTTATTTTGGGGAGGTATGCAGGTCAGAGGACAACTTGTGGGAATTGATTCTTTCCTTCTACCACATGATTCCCAGGGATCACACTCAGACACATCAGCGTGGTGGTACATGCCTTTACCCACTGAGCCATCTCACCAGCCCACAAGTGCTCTTTACATGCTATCCTATTTAAAACCAAAACACTTTTCTACTTGTTTTCTGTGATTTTTGATATTTGAAATGCTCCCAGTTATGATGCTGAAGTGCTGTCTTCTGTCCCTGAGTGCAAGAAACGCTGTGTCGTATCTCCAAGGTGTTAGATAACCATGGTCAGGCCTGAGCTTTTGTGAGGGTGAATATGAGGCCAGTATCAGTGAGTCAGCAGTACAGTGTATACTGACAGAGGAGTAGATCATTCTCCAATCCTAACATAGGCTTCTCTTAAAAGTACTAGGGAAATGCCTGTTGTGCAAAGTGATACATTTTCATTGATGTTGAAGCTTTGGAAAGGATGGGAAAGGGAAGAACCTTGTAGATTTGTGGAAGGGAGCCCAGTAGCCGATAGTGTTGTGGACAATAGTCTCATAATGCCAGAGACAAAAAGAATTCATCCTAACATAGCCCAGGACCAGAAGAACATTAAACCCTTGTCATCATCACACTAAGGGAAAGGCATAAGGGAAAGGATGCTTGCAGACAAGAAAGGTCAAATAGATCAGAGAGCTACAGAAAAGTAAAACAGCCGGATGACGTTCTGATGCTTATGGAAGTGGCCTGTCTTACAAGGCTTCTGGTGTGCATAGCTATTCTCATGCAAATAATATTTCAGATGATGAAAAATGTGACCAAAGGCTTACAGGAATCCAATACTGGCTTAATGTAGTAATTCTTGAGAATGCAATTAGATATCTGGCCACTGTGTTTCCAAGCACAGCACCCTCTTTATAAAGAATAAGGTCAAAGGAGACAAGTCCTGTTTTGTTTTGCTTTGTGATTTAGCACTGTGGAGAATGTGGTTGTATTGTCCCTAAATCCTTCAAATCAGCGCAGACACACAATGAAAACAAGTATATAATTAATGTGCAGAGCAAATTTCAGGCCCGAATCTAGTGATTATATCATAATATCTGAGACTGAAAATAACACGGACTGTCTTCTGAAAAGCTTTTAAACTCCTGTCAGGGATATCAAGGTATTATTAAAGTATATTTATTTCAGGAACACAGCAACACTCAAATCCAGCCTTAGAGACCCTTGAAAGAGACAGACAAAACAATGAGAAATAAAGGAGGGGGCTTCTGACTCTGTGGCACTTAACCTAAACACAAACCCCCAGGCCCCTAAAGCTGATTCAAAACAACCTCTGGGACAGGATGTGACAGTGTGGATTCCAACCTTCTCAAGATTCAATTAATATCCTTCTCCCCAACCGCCTCCTTCTCTTCTCTCCTCTCCCCTCCCTCTCTTCCTCTATCTTCTCTTTCTTTTCCCTCCTTTTTCTTCTCTTTTCCTTTTCTCCCCCCCCTGCCCACCACTTTTTGAGACAGAGTTGCTTTGTGACTAAGGTACCAGGATTAAAGTATCTACCACTATGCCTGGTTTGATTCATTTTCTTTTTCTTTTTTTTTTTTTTTTTTTTTTTTTTTTTTTTTTTTTT
>CAJQZJ010032004.1:7887776-7899532 GCA_907164525.1 Lophiomys imhausi | reverse complement strand
TGTGTGTGTGTGTGTGTGTGTGTGTGTGTGTGTGTGTGTTAGGCTGCTGAGTTGTGGAGAGATGGAATGCTTTTGTGTCTCTCTGTGCCAGGTTTTGATATGTCTTTACTAGAATCACTGTACCCCAGCTGACATCACTACACAACAAGGATCTGCTGTCCAGAGCTCTGCATAGGATTAAAAAAAACAAAAACAAAACTCTTTACTTATCTGGAAGGGAAAAAAATCTAGCCAAATATCCTTGAAGGCTTAAAGAAGGGGCACCTGTTATATTTTAGTATTTATCATCTAGAAAGAACACATTCATTAATACTCCCTTGCCTAGGTCTCATACATCAGGAAAAGCTAAAATGATTTTATGAAGGAGAACTGCCCCCAGATAAAGGAGCCATTCTTACCAGCCCAGGGATGTGCTTCCTGATTGCCAGTCTCATGGGCTATTTCAAAAAGGCTTTGACTCCAGAGACAGAGGCACAAGGTTAGAAGCAAGTGTGAGACCAGCATGGTCCAAATATCAAGTCCAAGCCAGCCAAGGCTGCCTCACATCCCTGCCTCAAAGAAACAACAAAGTCATGTTTCTGCCGGGTCCACTTGTGACTGACACCTGTAATCCCAGCACTTGGAAGACAGAGGCAGGAAAATTGTGAGTTCAAGTGGTCCTCAGATACATAGTGACTTCACTAAGTTTGATGCCCAGCACCCATATCAGGTGGCTCGCAATACATTAGCCAGTCATATTTAAGAGGAAGGTGTTTCTAAAGCAAACTTGAAGTTGATTGTTATGTAACGTTTAAGTAGGGAGCAGTTAAGAGCACAGCTGCTCTTCAGATGACCCAGGTTTGAGTTCTAACAAACTACATGATATCTCACAACCATCTATGACTGCAGTCCCAGCGGGGAATCTCATGTCCTCTTCTGGCCTCAGAGAATGCCAGGCATGCACATACACCAGCATACATGCATACTAAATACTGAATACCCATAAAATAAATGAAAAATTAAATTTAAGTGGGATTTACAGATAAATTATAAACAGCATTTTTGCCATTCAGTAATATCGTATCTTCCCCTAATGGGAGTCAGTATCCTTAACTTTGAGAATTTTAAATGTTCAGAAATCATTTTGAATTTCTAAATGTCTTTCAAATATAAAATACTGCCAAGTGTGGTGGCACAGTCTTTAATCCCATCACTTGGAAAGTAAAGGCAGGTGGATCTCTGTTAGTTCGAGGCCAGCCTAGTCTACAAAGCAAGTCCAGGACAGCCAAGGCTATTACACAGAGAAACCCTGTCTCAAAGAAAACAAAAAACAAAGCAAACAAACAAACTATATATATATAAAATACTGTGTTTTAAAGTCAAATTTAGTGGGTTCTAAGTATTAGTCTATGGAGGTTTTCATACTTTCCAGGATTAGAAGGGCTGTTTATTGACTTGTTTTTGAGCCTTAAGGTATGATCAGTGATAGTTTCACAACATTAGAAAAGTTAGATTCTTCTCACAATTCTGTTTCTTAGAATTCTATTGGCTTGTCCAGCAAATCTGTTCCAGTTATGTCTTGTTCCTTTGTTTGACTAGAGAAGGATTCATGTAGTCAACTCTGTAATTCTGTCTTGGAAAGTCATGACCACTATCTCATAGTTAGAACTTTACTTTCTGGACACCAAAGAATATGAGTTAGCTATTTTTTGTTGTTGTTGTTTTTAAAGTCAGAAGGAGAAGGGCTGGAGAGATGGCTCAGTAGTTAAGAGCACTGGCTGCTCTTCTAAAGGACCCGGGTTCAAATCCGAGCACCCACATGGCATTTTGAAACTGTCTGTAAGGGCCAGGCATCGTGGCATCGTGGCATGGTGGTGTGGTGACACATGCCTTTAATTCAAGCACTCTGGAGACAGAGGCAGGTGGATCTCTATGAGTTCAAGGTCAGCCTGGTCTACAGAGTGTATTCCACAACAGCCAGGGCTACACAGAGAAACCCTGTCTCAAAAACAAAGCAAAATAAACAAACAAACAAAAGTCAGAAAGAGAACGGGAAATGAAGGTTTCCTGATGTCATTACTGAGATGATCACGTGGTCCTTCTGTTTGTCTTTGTGTCTGCTTTTATTGTCTGTCTGTCTTGCTTCCATATTGTATGCCTTTGGAAGAGGAACCAAGCCATAACCTGCATTGCTTGTTGCTATTTTTGTTATTTTAAAGATTATTGTTTTATAAAAGTCAGGTTCTACATTTCTATGGTGACTGTGCATAGAATATTATACAAGATGTTGCATTTCTTGTGTAGGTTCTCAGATCCCTGCTGAAATGCTGATGTAACAGGAAACTTTTGCCTGTGTCCTAAAAGTGTAGGGCTCCATATGCTACATCCTGTCCCCTCAATTTTTCTTTTAAAAACACATACTGGGGCTGGAGAGATGGCTCAGTGGTTAAGAGCACTGGCTGCTCTTCCAGAGGTCATGAGTTCAATTCCCAGCAACCACATGGTGGCTCACAACCATCCATAATGAAATCTGGTGCCCTCTTCTGGCCTGCAGATATACCTGCAGACAGAACACTGTATACATAATAAATAAATCTTTAAAAAAAAAAAACACATACTGTTTTTTTAAAACTTCCTTAAAATTTTAAACCAACTATTCAAATCTAGCAACTTATCACAAAACCTTTCAAAACTTTAGAACTGACAACAGTCAGAGCAAATATGTTACTGAAAACTATTAGGCTTCAAAATGTTTGCCTGTCCTTGCATTTGGCAAGAGATGGGGCAACTGCTGATGATGGGTTCTTATTTGATTTTATACTTCTCATAAACTGCCTCCTTGAAGAATTGACTTTTTGAAACCTACTGGCTGGTAACCTAGTTCCCTCCTGAACCTACCATACATGCAGAAATGGAAACCAATGCACACCCTCAAAACTCCTGCGGCATTCAGTTTGACTATGATAATCATCCCATAAGGACCCAAGGGTCACTCGTGAAGGAGACACAGCCAGAGGACTTGCAGAGGATTCTCTGATGAGATCCTCCAAGCACAGTTGAGAGAAGTTAAACATGACTGTAACCTGGGGTTAGCAGTTTGTATTCTCATTCTGTGTAAGTGAGCATTCAAAGGAATCACTACAGAATCAGGCTGGTAGGTGAGCAAGTGAGGAGTGGGTAGGAGTACAAAACAAAGTGGGATATCATTTATCCCATTAGTCATCTTTAGTCCCATACATTTTTTCCTTTATTTTTTATTTCTTCAAGTTACATCTCAATTGCAGTCCCCTCCCTATTCCCCCTCCAGTCCCACCCTCCCACCCTCAACCTCCCATCCTCTTCCCCCCTTTTTTTTTAAGTTTAAGGTATATCTTATTTCCCCCTACAGTTTCCCCTTTCAGTCCAACAAATGGCTCTTTCTCTTATAATAATAAATACAATACAAAACAACAGAGGTAATTAGGCCACAGTTATGAGGGTTATATGGCTTAGCATACATTCCCAATGTCCAGTCCATATGTATTTGGCACCTGACTTTAACATTCTACTATCTAACCATCTCCATGAGTTTAAAGTTCTATATCTAACTCAATATTCATACTAACTTGCAACACAATTTTAAAAGTATCTTCTTAGATCTATAACACTCTCTTGACTCCTAAACAACTCAAAATTAAATTATGAGACTCTAGCTATCTGTTCTTCAACCACCTCAGAGACCTGAGAGGGATAAATATATCTGATTTTATAGGAAGTACAGGGCCTGCAGCTTCCAAAACTAAGAAATGACATACCAGTGGCTGCCTGGACAGTTCCCATTTTCTCTCCATACATTACAGCATCGATCTTCAGTCGTTTGGCCCCGTTTCTCTGACAGACATTGATTGTAGAACAGGGGTTATGAAGGACTTGCCTACCCTGTCTTGGCAGAGCTAAGCTATCGACTTACCTGCTTCCAGGTTTTGTCCTTTTTGGACAGCATTCTGTCTACAGTTGGAACAAGGGGCTTTTCCTACCAAGAGATAGGCTTGTGACTAATTCAATCATCTCCCACTGGAGATTCTTCGATGCTCATCTTCTACTTGGGGTAGAATAGGGGGTGCTGTCAGGAGTTGATATGTCTCGATATAAAAAAAAATCTAAAGTTACGAAAACATCTTTGAATGCCATATTCTGCAGATCTCTTGAGGTTTTTGAAGAGGTCCTATCTATCTCTTATATTAGGGTAAGCAGATGTTGCTTGTCTCTTAGCAGCTTTATTTCTGATTAGCTTAGAAAATAACTATAATAGGCTGTCATAGTACCTAACGAAATGACCGGCTTGCATAACTATTAGTTTGCATTTCTTAATTATCCTAAACAGTTTATGACAATTAGTAGTAAAAGGCCAAAACATCACATTTCATTTTTTTTCTTTACCTCCTAACCCTTCCATCCCATTTCTCTGGGGTGGGGTGTCCTTATATAACAGTCCCTCATCTCAGTTGAGAGGTCGTATGAGGGCCAACAGCCTCCTCATTCATTGGGGGTCTATGAGGCAGTACCATCAGTGAAAAGTGTCACATTGCCCTGGAGAGAGAACTAAAAAACAAACAAACAGATAAGCAGACAAATAGATAAAAAAAGACTAAAAAAATAGAAAAAATATTAAAAAAATATAAAAAATAAATAAAAATAAAAAGTCTTTGTCCAAGTTCCCTTTGGTGTGTTAGTTGTAGTGTCGATACCTTCTATATAGCTAAAATCCTACTATAAGTGAATAGATGCCATATGCGTCCTTCTGAGTCTGGGTTAGCTCACTCAGGATGAGCTTTTCTAGTTCCATCCATTTGGCTGCAAATTGCATAATTTCATTGTTCCTGATAGCTGAATAATATTCCATTGTGTAGATGTACCACAGTTTTATAACCCATTCTTCGGTTGAGGGACAGTCCCATACATTTTTTTTTTTCAAGACAGGGTTTCTCTGTATAACAGCCCTGGCTGTCCTAGACTCACTTTGTAGACCAGGCTGGCCTCGAACTCACAGAGATCCGCCTACCTCTGCCTCCCAAGTGCTGGGATTAAAGGCGTGCGCCACCACCGCCCGGCTTTTTTTTTTTTTTTAACATCTGTGCTTTGTATGGTTTGAGAGTGTTTTGTTTTGAGCTCAAGTAATTCTCCCACCTCATCTTCCCAAGTATTAAAACTATAGGTACATGCCATCTTCCGTACTTATGTTTTTATTTTAGAATTGGAATAATCAATATTATTCAGGGAATTTCCAGGTAGGCTAGAGATGTCTATAATCCCATCACTCAGGAGGTGGAGACAGGCTAAGTAGTTCAAGATCACCCTTGGACTCATAGTGAATTTGAGGGCAACATGAAGTATGTGAGACTCTATCTTTTAAAACAAAACAAAACAAACAAAAATGTAAAAAAGAGGGGCCTAGAAAAAAATGGCTTGGTGGGTAAATATGCTTACTTTGTAAGTGTAAGGACCTGAATTTGAATTCCCAGTAACCACTTAAAAATATGGTTGTGGGCACAAGTGCCTGTAACCCCAGTGTTGAGGGATTGCAGTCAGATGGATTCTAGGAGTTCAGTGACTAGCCAATCTAGCTGAAACAGCAATTTTCAGATTCATTGAGAGATCCTGTCTCACAAGAATAAGGCAGAGATCAATAGAGAAAAACTCTTGATATCTTTGTCTGACCTCTGTATATACAAGCAGAGGTGAACACACCTGCACACATGTATATGTACACACAACACATACAACTACCCCTCAAATGTGTATGTATGTGTACGCACACACATTTATATGTATACCTATATGTATACAGGACATACACATACATATATATGCATATATGTCCCCATATATATATCAATACCTTAATACTTAGATATTGATGTTGTTAATTCATTCTTTTTTTACGATGCCAAAAGGTTTAATTAATTAGATAAAGCAGTTGTGACTATTCATGCATGTGTTATGCTAACAGCGACAGTCAATCTTAAAAACAGAAATTGCATGAGCTATAAAGAGAAATATGCAAAATTCACAGAGAATCATCACTCTCTGTAAGCTCATTCTTCATCCAGCTGGCACTGTCCCCTTACCCTCTGTTTAGATTAGGAACTATGAGTAGGCAGTGTTTGTAGGTGCTTTGGAGCTCTCCCATTCTGAGGCTAGTTAGTCAGCTGATTTTTCTCTGTCGAATCAGAAACCCAAGGATCAGCCCTGCTGTCTCTCCCATGCTGTCCTTGGAACTTCAAGAATTACCATCTCCCAAATGTTAGCTGTGACTTGCAGGCCTGATATTTTTCCCCCAGAATTTGAACAAGCTAATGTGTTTTTATTAATAGACATGAAATGTTCTGTTTTACTGGAAATATAAATTAATGAATGAAAGTGTAAGGCATAACTTTCTCAGTCATGGCTCCTTCCCTGTTTGGTCAGTTAGGATATAGACATTGAAATAAAAACTCACTTAAAATAAAACATCAAGTCTGGGATAGAATGTACCTCAGTGGTACACTACTTGCTTAATACATACTAGCCCCTGGGTTTAATCCTCAACACCAAATAAGTAAATAAATAAAACCATCAGACCTGTTTTCTGAGAAGTTGAATTCTGAAGTTCAGCGGATACAGGGAAACACATAGGCATCTCTGCATCTGTATTTCATGGGACCACATACAGCCGTTCAGACAAAAGGTGTTGATGATGAGCAGGACATGTACAAGTGTCATGAATAATAGCGGAATTATTTTTTGGGTCACTTGTCCCATTCTTATAGTGTTTATCACAATAGTGTCAATAGGCACCCATAGAAGACATCTTTAAAAGAAAGCCTATTAGATACACTAAATATAGGGGCTGGAGAGATGGCTCAGTGGTTAAGAGCACTGGCTGTTCTTCCAAAGGACCCGGGTTCAAATCCCAGCACCCATGTGGCAGTTCACAATTGTCTGTAGTTGCTGGGTGTGGTGATGCACACCTTTAATCCCAGCACTAGGGTGGTAGAGGCAGGTGGATCTCTGTGAGTTCAAGGCCATCCTGGTCTACAGAATGAGTCTAAGGCAGCCAGAGATACACAATAAAAATCCTGTCTTGAAAAAAAAAAAAAACAGAAACACTAAACATTTGTTCCCAATTAACAGCATTAACTTCCAAAATAAAATGTTTCAGACTCAAGTTTGTTGATCCTTGAATCTCTCCCTAGATCACACATTGTCCTCAGTGCACATATTGTCCTCACTTAAGTGAGCAGCAAGGTAGCCTGTACCATACAGTCCCTGCTAGAGGTGGCTTTTAACTAAGTATGCACATCTGCGTTGTGTGCTACTATCTGTTGTATGTACCTGTGTGCCCTGTGTCCTTAGAGTTCTTTCTGTAGCTGCTGCTAGAAGAGACGTGCATAGAATGGAGTAATAATGTTCTTGGGGGACCTGGAACTCACTGTGATGCTGAATCCCTGGTCTTCGTGGAGAGATCAGTTTCCCTGGAAATTACTAAGCTGTTTCTTATTTACCTTAGCTTTACTGGGGCCTCAGGCATTTCATTTGGCCCTTAAAGTAGAAATTGGTCATCTCCTACGGTCTTCTCAGCAAGCATAATTCAATCACTTATATATATTTTCATAGTGAAAACATGCAGTTCTGACTTTAGATACATGAACCTATGATGTTTCAGTCCATGTGTATATGATCCTGGGGATCAAGCCTAGGACCTTGCACATGCTGCACAAGTGCTGAAAGCCTAGCCTAGCCCAATCTAAAGGGCTCCATATGCCTCTTTCTCTCTGGCCCCTGTCTTTACAGACTTGTTTAGGAAAATATGGATTTGCTCTTCCCTAAGTCTTTAGACTATTTTGGCTGGAATATGAAAAGAAATCTGTTTTATTTTGGCATTGATGACAGAGGGAAGCATGAAACTCTCTACAAATGTCAGGGGCTTGTGTGCATTCTGCACGTCTCTACTTCACCAGGAAAGTTCTTGGAGAAGTTCTGGTGGATGGGGCAGAGTAATAGCGTTTTGAAGTCTTTGCCATTTTCTTTGTCCAAAAAGTATTGGCTTCCAAAACTTTCTTGCAGCAATTGAAATGAAAACATGTTGGCCATATTCTGGGTATTAGTTCCTCCCTGTAAGACAGATAAGCTGGTAGCTCTGTGTATATAAACAGATCCCATTGGCTTATATAACTCCTTTACCAGCCTTCCCTCCCATTTCTATCTTCACAGCTCCATGGTCCCTGTCAGCTAGCAGAGCATTTGGTGGAAGAAAGACAGCCCAGCCCTTGCCATGATTGGAAACCACTGCCATTTCTATATGAAAGGGGGAATCTGTAGAGGAAATTACTACTGTGTAAAGAGCTCACTTGTCTCCTATGCCACTCACTATTCCACACAAAGTCATTACAGCCAAGTTTTCTTTATTTTCCTCCTTCACATTGGAATCAACTCACTGCATGATCACATGTTCAAAAAATTTCCCTCTTTTTTTCCTCAGAAAATTAGCATTCTCTCTCTCTCTTCTCTCTCTCTCTCTCTTTCTCTCTCTGGAGAATAAAATGAAGTTCTGAAAAACAAAATACAAGTCTTGTGAAAAAAAATATTTTATATGTAATTAAAATACACAAAGAGGATAGTGGCATAGCAAGCCCCAGGTGTTGGTGAATGCAGCCCATGTGGACTCTGCCTTCTGGTGTTTACTTTTATGCTGCCCACTTGAATATAGGATTCAGCAGTCTTGAAATTCAAGCTACTTATATCAAAATAAAAAGCCATCTGCGTGGTGCTTATACCGAGAAGTTTAAGTTCTGTTCCTAACCTGGAGGCTTCCTTGAGCCTTTAAAAAACGATTTTCTCACTTCATTACCTCATTTGAAGCAAGCTGCCCCTAAGCTTTGGTTGGTTTCTAGAGTCTGATGGGCTAACCATAAACATGTTTGGTTGATGATAAAGGATGTAGTTAGGTGACAATGACAGTAGAAATCTAACTAATGAAGGACAACTTACAGCAAAAGCCTCACAAATGAAACTCACCTTGGAAACTTAGACTTTCAGTGCAGAAAACACAGCTCAGAGTGGTGTGGAATGCAGCCAGTGATTTCACTTTTGGAAATGTATGTATGTGTGAAGAAGACCTGTATGTGATTCAACAAATCCATCAAGCAAAAACCTCCTGCACTTCTGTAAGGGGCAGCTCCGGTGAAAATCTACCATACTTCTCCTGTGAGGGGCAGCTCTAGCATGTCCATGTAGGGTTTCTAGTACATCATGCTAGAAGACATGAGTTAATCTCTAACAACAGGACAATTAGGACTGGGAATTATTCTTAGACTCAGGAAGACATTTTGAGGTATTAACTTCGAGAGCACAGATCTCACTAGAAAAATTTAGTTTGGTGTGAGAAAGAAAAGACATTGATATCTTCTGTAAAAATAATGTAGAAACTAACTGGGCTTATCTAAGTGGATCTGGAATTTGTGTTCTAAAAGATCTTTTCCTCAGGTTGAGAATTCTAAGAGGACTTTAAATTTATGTGCCGAATTTTTTTCATATATAAACAAAGAAAAATGCAACCTCAGTTTCAAGTGCACAGCTGTATTTGCAGTTGTGTTTCAATCTGTCTTTACTCTGGGTACTATTGAATGTTTTTATGATGTGCTAAATAAATGCTATTTAGAGAAGTCTGGTTTGACTTTTAATCACTGGTCACATTTCTGCAGGGCTCTTATGAATTTTGTTTGAAAATGTTGCCTGAATATAATTTCAGAACTTTTCTTCTTTTACAGTGCTGGGAATAGAACCTAGAGACTTGGGTGTATAGCAAACACTCCCCCACTACAAGACCTTAATACTTTCATATACTAGAATCTGTTTGTATTTTCCTTTGTTTTGGGGGCTTTTGTGTTTAAGCTTTTCTTTCTACTCCAGTATTTGTAAATACTTTGTTCTCTTTATTTCACACACATGTGGACACTCACACCCAGATATCTGATCCCTCTGTGTTCATTGAAGCTGATGTAACATACAGTCCCTTTTCTTCCATATGCATAGCCAGTCAAACCAGCACAATTTATTACTAAGATAATTCTTTCCTTCTTTCCTACTGAATGGAAATGTCACTTCTCATTGTTTGTTTCAACTGTGCTTCCTGTGCTCAGGGAGGCCTTTCCAAACATGCCCTCCTTTTATTTATTTATTTTTTGAGTTAGTTCTGCTTCAGAATATTTTTATGGGATTATTATAGTGTGTGTGTGTGTGTGTGTGTGTGTGTGTGTGTGTGTGTGTGTGTGTGTGTGTATACATATTTAAACTCGGCCTTAAATTCAGTCCTTGGGAGGTAGAGGCAGGAAGATCAAGAATTCAAGGTTATCCTTGGTTACCCAGTTAGTTTGAGGCCAGCCACGACAACTATCTAAAAAACAAGACAAAAAAGAAAAAAAGAAAAGAAAGAAGTCAATAAGTAAAATTGTCTTATTTCATGTCTTTCTGTTTTATGAAAATTTAAGGTAGATATTATCAAGTACCTCTTTCCTTTCATAAACTTAGGACTAACTCTCTTAAATGTGATTCTTAATTTATGAAGTCTTTGCATAGATTAGGACTTAGAATTTTTTTCATTTATGTTTTTTAAGTGAAGGGACGTTTCTGTTCATCAAAAACTCTTGCTTAAACAGCTACAAGTATATCGGAGCCTGACCACTGTCCCGAGTGTCTGTAAATTATCCCTGGATGCACCGCTTTGTCTCTGATGCTTCAAATTATTAACTGTATCATAAATTAGAGGGAAAACTCTCAAAGCAAATTGAAGTTCAAATAGTATACAATGGGAGAAGGTACCCAATAAGAAAAATTCCTGCTGAGTGATGGTGGTGCACACTTTGAATCCTAACAGAGGCAGTTGGATCTCTGAGTTCGAGGCCAGCCTGTTCTACATAGTAGGTTCAGGACAGCCCAGGGTGGGTTTGCTTTTGCTTAGTCATTGTCTGTTGGTTATAGTTCATGGCTCTTCCTGACCTATGCCCAAAATCCTCCTTCTGTGGACTCCTCAGATAATGCTCATATCCCTGATGCTCTGCAAGCATGTGCTTTATATTCTTGGCTTCATGCTCCCTTCCAGCCCTGGCTCTGTGGGGGTAGAGGATACTAGCAAGGTAGACCCCTGTCTTTATTCTCTTTGTAAGGAAATTGGGGAAAAGCACTTGGTAACCACCACCCCCCCCTGTAGGGGTTAGATAAATTAGATTTAGAAAATATATAGGAGTTTCTGATACTGTCTCTTAATTCGGGGCCTGAAGAGCATTATCAGCATGAAGTCAGCAAAAACAGGAAAGACTCAATAGACTGAAAAACAAGTTTGAAGTCAGGAAAACAGGAAAGACTCAATAGAATTGAAGAAACAAAGTATCTGGCCTGACATTGTTTTCAGCTGCTAAGTGGGCGCAGCCCAAATTAAGCTGAAACAGAGTTCCTCCTATTTGAGGACAGTGCGTGGAGCCCAGAAGAGAAGAGGCCCCTGATGCTAGAGAGCTCCAAGAGTCCTGCTGAAAAAAGGGCTGGCCATTGATGGCCAGCTCTCTCCCTGAAGCAGAAAGAAGCCGGTGAGCAAAGAAAGCCTGAGCAAGACACCAAAAGGCCAAGGACTGGACCCTGTGGCTCAGCTTTTGCCTAGAGGGGTTTGATCTGTCCAAACAGTGGCCTAAAGGCGCCACCTGTAACCGAACTTTTAAGTTATTATTTAACACTTATTTATTTATTACTAAATTCACTTATAACAA
>CAJQZJ010032004.1:7871676-7887676 GCA_907164525.1 Lophiomys imhausi | reverse complement strand
CCCTGAAGCAGAAAGAAGCCGGTGAGCAAAGAAAGCCTGAGCAAGACACCAAAAGGCCAAGGACTGGACCCTGTGGCTCAGCTTTTGCCTAGAGGGGTATGATCTGTCCAAACAGTGGCCTAAAGGCGCCACCTGTAACCGAACTTTTAAGTTATTATTTAACACTTATTTATTTATTACTAAATTCACTTATAACAAACACCAACAATTTCTTAACTATTAATCCTATAAAATCCTACAACCCCTTTAACCTATCCACTAAACCTATTGATAATTATAACAACTATTTTCATAACCTTTTAGAATGATACAGTCTCTGGGGCAGGTCCTCAGTCGTCAGGAACACAGTCTTTGTTGTAGATTCTTTAATGCACTTAGCAGTCCTTCTTCTGGATCTCTCAGATGCAGGTTCGTCAGGGTCGTTGGTTATTGCAGTCTCACCTTAAATAAGGCTTAATGCTTTCTTCTCTGTGAGGGACCCCAGCCGTCTGCAGGCCAACTTACTTCTTTTGAATCAGGAACTCAGCTGCTCTGCCTCAGTCCTTAAAGCCAAGCACCGTTTCCTTTAGGCCACTGTTTGGACAGATCAAACCCCTCTAGGCAAAAGCTGAGCCACAGGGTCCAGTCCTTGGCCTTTTGGTGTCTTGCTCAGGCTTTCTTTGCTCACCGGCTTCTTTCTGCTTCAGGGAGAGAGCTGGCCATCAATGGCCAGCCCTTTTTTCAGCAGGACTCTTGGAGCTCTCTAGCATCAGGGGCCTCTTCTCTTCTGGGCTCCATGCACTGTCTTCAAATAGGAGGAACTCTGTTTCAGCTTAATTTGGGCTGTGCCCACTTAGCAGCTGAAAACAATGTCAGGCCAGATACTTTGTTTCTTCAATTCTATTGAGTCTTTCCTGTTTTCCTGACTTCAAACTTGTTTTTCAGTCTATTGAGTCTTTCCTGTTTTTGCTGACTTCATGCTGATAATGCTCTTCAGGCCCCGAATTAAGAGACAGTATCAGAAACTCCTATATATTTTCTAAGTCTAATTTATCTAACCCCTACACCCCCCCATATATAAACCCTCTCTATGTAGCTGAGTCTTAAAAGTTTGGGGTTTTGTTGAGATACCGTCTCACTGTGTAGCCCTGCCTGGCCTAGAACTTACTATATAGACCAGGCTGGCCTCAAACTCATAGAGATCTGTCTGCCTGACTCCTGACTCTGACTCCTGATGAGTACTAGGATTAAAGTTTAAGCTGTGGAAATGGTACCCTTCCTTAGTTTCCATTGCTGATGGAAGATACCTAACTACTTTGATTCTTCTTGATAAGATTTAGGAAGTAAGGTGTGTTTAAGTTACCATTTTAACTGATTTTTTTTCTCTTGTTCAGTGTGCTAGTGCTGAAATTAGAAAGTGAATATCAGAATATACTGTTTGATGCCTGAAATCAAATACTTTATATTTTTTCTTATAATAAGAGTTACAAGCCGGGCGGTGGTGGCGCACGCCTTTAATCCCAGCACTTGGGAGGCAGAGGCAGGCGGATCTCTGTGAGTTCGAGGCCAGCCTGGTCTACAAAGCGAGTCCAGGACAGCCAGAGCTGTTATACAGAGAAACCCTGTCTTGAAAAAAAAAAAAAAGAGTTACAAACTTCTTTTAGATTTGTTTAAAACATTAATTATTCTGAGAAAATGACATCCTGGGTATGGGCAAAGAATGTGTAAAGGCACTGAGCCAGAACATAAAAAAGAACAAAACTTCAGTGGCTGAGCTGAAACCTGAAGTCTAGATGGGCAGAGGGAAGTCCCAGAAGCCCACACTGGCACCATGAGAAGCCTGGAGTCAGGCTTTGTTCTAGTGTTCCAGCTTAGCAGGTGTAAGCATGTGATTGATGGGACCACTCCTCACTACAGATAATCTGCCAGTGGAGGAAGCATATCCGTCATGTGCTATGACAGTTGTCAAGTAGAGTTAACATTTAAATACTTCAACAATCATAATACACAAGAGCTCACGTGTACTTGGACCAAAATAAACATGCCACCAAGCGGTGCAGAAAATCAGGGCCATCTGAAAGCTGTTTCACAGCCAAAAAGGTAAGTGGCTGGTTAGAGAAGCTAAGGGGAGATTTGAAGGGAAAGTCACCACAGATGTGTGTATACATATGTTAAGGGATAAGACACATAAGGTGGACCTGCAGCCAACTGATGGGCTTAATGCAGCTGCAGTGGCTGATGGGAAATGCTGCCTTTTGACAGGCATACATAATACCCTTTGCATTCATGAGCCAGGGTATCTGGCCTCCAGCTTCCTAGTCTCAGATTATGGGCTGCCAACTTCTTCAGCCAGAATAGTGAACTAAGACAGTGCTGAAATGAGTATCGGCAGCCTTTTTCAATTAGGTGTATTTAAAATAAAATTTATGTATCTTTCCTAGAACATTTGTATACTACAAAAAATTGATAAAAACATACTACCCAAAGAGTTCAGTTTATACCCAACATTCACCACTTATGTACCATATAGCCTTTGTCAAGGTTTCCCTCACAATTAAACAATACAAGGGATTTCTGTAGAAAATTAAGCCAGGCAGTGGTCTCTGTGAGTTCAAGACCAGCCTGGTCTACCGAGTGAGTTCCAGGATAGCCAAAGCAACACAGAAACCTTGTCATGAAAAACCAAAAATAAATAAATAATAATAATAAGCATGAACTTTCAGATATTCCTTCCTCAGCCTCCTCAAGGCTGGGACTTAGATAATGGTTTGTGTGACACATTGCACTTCCTGGAATATGCAGTAGAGATATATCATGTGCATTCATTTTATTGAAGTTACTTTATAGTTTTATATGTGGTAGCAGGCATATACTGTTTCTATTTTAGATGTGATTCCTAACCAGAAGGCAGTCATTTCCTGCAGGATATGGCTAAGGAACAGGGCAAACTACAAACTTCTAGAGGGAAAACTAATGTCTTGGGCTTACTAAACACTGGAGTGTTTGTGTTCATATTTTGAAACCAACAGAAGCTGTGCTTTTGGGTGGCTTAGGTTTCCAAGGCGATTCTGACTTCATATTCAGTATAACTGAGAGACTATAATTGGCCTTGAACAGCTTAGTCAAGTGTGTTGTTTTGAATTTCCCCTTATTTACAGATATTTGCTAAGATATTCCTGGTTGTATGATTAAATATTTCTTAATATCTAATATAATATGCAGAATTCCTATTCCTCTATGAAACACAGGGAATGCATCATTCATTTATTGGTGGGGCCATAACAACTAGACAATCTAGTACAAGGAATTTCAGGCTTGTTCACAGTTAAAGTCTGGGTCAAGTAGTCTCTATTTGACTGTTTTAGATTACAGGGTTTTTTTTCAGTTTTTAAAAAAAGATATTTACAAATGTATAATTATGTATCTGGGGGATTGTGACCCAGGCTGTCTTCTCACATTCACTGATGTTTTATATACATTTTACATAACCTGAAAGTGATTTTGTATTATACTTTTTTTTGGTTGGGTTTTTTTCGACACGGGGTTTCTCTGTGTAGTCTTGGCTATCCTGGAAATCACTCTATAGACCAGGCTAGCCTCAAATTCAGAGATCTGCCTGTCTCTGCCTCCCAAGTGCCTGAAATTAAAGGTGTGCTCCACTACCACCCAGCCTTTGTATTACACTTTTAATGTACCCACAACTTGACATATGGGGTCAAGCATGGAATTTCTACTAGTGACACCATATTGACTCTCAAAAAATTACAGAATTTTTAAAAGAATACATAGAGAGTTTTTTGTCTACATGTATGTATATACACCACATGCATTCCTGGTGCCTGTGGAAGTCAGAAGAGGGCATTTGACCTCCTAGAACTGGAGATGTAGATAGTTGTGAGCTGTTGTGTAGGTGGTAGGAATCAAATCTGAGTCTTCTAGAAGAGCAGTCAAAGCTGAGCCATCTCTCCAGTCCCAAATTTCAAATGTTTGATCATTTCAAATTTCACGTTTTCATATGAGATTGTTCAGACTTATTCTGTTAAAGCCAGGCCAACTGATTGATCAATGAGTATCATCTTTAGATTTATGAAAACCAGCATTCTTTACATTAATTCATATTGCTGTGTCCTTTTGAAGCCTAAATGAATCTTTCTACCTATCATTTGATTTTTCAAATCACTGGGAAACTTAAACACCTTAAAAAAAAAAAGATCCGGGCTGGAGAGATGGCTCGGAGGTTGAGAGCACTGGCTGTTCTTCCAGGGGTCCGGGTTCAATTCCCAGCAACCGCATGGTGGCTCACAGCCATCTGCATTGAGATCTGGTGCCTGGGCATGTATGTGGAGCGAGTGCTGTGTACATAATTAATAAATAAATAAACAAATAAATAAATAAATAAATGCTAAATAAATAAATAAAAAATAAAAATAAAAAAAAAAGGATCCTCAATTTTATTCCTATTAAATTAACAAGGAATGGCATTTCATGCCTTGGATGCTCTTTGGCAATAAGCCAGTTAAATGAAATGGAAGGTGGTCCACTGCTGTTTAATGCCCAAGAGTCGCTGATGTGGGAATAAGTCCCCCCACCCTTTCAGGCCTGATCTCTTCACCTGGTTTCACTTTCTTTGTGCATATCTACCAGCTAATTTTTCTTTTTCTTTTTTTTTTTAATATTTTTATTAATTTATTTTGTATTCAGTATTCTGCCTGCAGGCCTGCAGGCCAGAAGAGGGCTCCAGGTCTCATTATAGATGGTTATAAGCCACCATGTGGATTGAACTAAGGACCTCTGGAAGAACAGTGAATGTTCTTAACCTCTGAGCCATCTCTCCAGCCCCCGCTAATTTTTCTTTAATTCCTTTATTTATTTTCTTATTTGAGATGGACTTTTCCCATTTTTCCCAGCCTGACCTCAATCCTGGGCTGACCTCTGGGACCACAGGTCACACAATCACACTGGCCCGTCATCTGAATTTATACTATGTAATACAAGGTGGGAAACACTACAACCACCTCTTTGCAGCAAATCATTAGAAACTACTTTTTAAAAAAAGGTGGGGGGGAAAGCAGCTGGGTAGTGGTGGGTGCATGCCTTTAACCTAGCACTCAGGAGGCAGGGGCAAGCAGATCTCTGAGTTCAAGGTCAGCCTGGTCTACAGAGTGAGCTCCAGATCAGCCAGGGCAACACAGAGAAATCCTGTCTCAAAAAAACAAAAACAAAGATATTTCTTTCAAGGAAAATTTCAGTTTACTGATTTTTTTTCCACTCAAAAAGGAGGGCTGTGCAGTCAAGAGTGTAGAACAGGTTTAAGTGCCTTAATTTGCTGCACTTGAATTGAGCCTCTTTGTTTTAATTATAGAGCAATAAAAGAAAGCTAAGAGAATTAAGGACAAGTAAATTCAACGGAAGGAGCTTAGGCATAGCTAGATTAGTTTCAAAAAAATGGGGAAATATTTTAAACTTTCATTGACCTTATTAAAATATATTTCCAGAAATATTCTGCTTGAGCCTTTCTCATAAATTAGTCATCTTGCACAACAGCTGTGGCAATATGATATAATAAAAATTGCAATGATTTAGCAACAGGGAGGTTGGGAGTTTTCAACGTAGCTCATTTACAAGGAGATTAAATGATATCCTAAAATCCTCTAGATAAGGAAACCACACATGAGAGCTGAATCATATAATCTGTCTTTAATGGTCTCGCCTATGAGTCTCTGCTAGTGTTTAGAAACCACATGACATAGAGAAAATATGCATGAGAGTAGAAGCTTTGGACAGAATTTCCATTTTTACTCTGAGAGGTCAAATAACATATGAAGAAGGATGGGATGCACTTTAGTTGGCTTGGGCAGAAAAATATTAAGTAACTTGCAGAATTGATGAGAAAACTGAACCAACTAGATTGTTGACTGAGTTTCCCAGAACAGGTTTCTGCATTTACAACACAACTGGACTACCAGAAGACCTGCTTGCCTTTACCATGATGAGAACCCTACACCAGGAGGTTGCCTGCCCACTTAGAAATCTACAACCAAGTTCCTAGCCCCAGGCGCACCTTGTCTCTGTTACAGTCTGTGTCAACATAGTAAATGGCTCATGTCCTGGCTCTGGCCCAAATCCCCCGATGGGAATCCTAAGTCATGAAAGCTTGGCTAAAGAAGAATCTTGGGATTCACCTGTCCAACCTCTGAATGGGCCATATGAGGTTTGGAGCACATGCCAACAGGCCAGGCAATTATGTACACTGCTGGCAATTATTTATATGTTTCTTCACATTTGCCAAGAGATATTCATATATTTTTTCACTTAGAGATATCATTTATTTACAGATATATTATTTCTGACCATTTCCTAAGAGAGTATAAAAATTGAGAGCAGTATTTTATTAAATAAAAAATCAGAAAACTATTAAAATTCCGATTCCCCTTCCATCTTTGTGTATTTTGTCCACATTGGTTTTGTTTCCATCTGTGTCTTTTCCCCACTGAGGACACACTCCACCTTTTCAATCTGATGTGTTCTTTGCCATGCAGACCTGTGAATGAAGAGTCAGAGCCCTCAGAGGTCGATGCTGCAGGCCGGTGGCATGGAATCTATGTCAACAGAACATCTCCGGCTCCTTCAGATTCCGCAACCACCGTAAAGTCACTGATCAAGTCATTTGACTTAGGACACTCAGGTATTTTTCAAAATACACACTCAAACCCCAGGCTACATACCAAGCCTATCTCTGCCACACTGGCCCCAAGCTGATAGAACCTCAGGCTCACTCTAGCTCATGCCACTCTGAGGCTGCAAGGCTATGGATAATACTGAGGCAGCCTCCTTTTAATGCCTCGTCCCTACTTCCACTTCCTGTCCTGCCCCCTTCATCCCTTTCCTGTCTCACAGAGCCATCACTTTTAGGGCCTTCTTCCTATGTTCAGAGAACCAGATGGCCGACATCTTCTTCTTCCAGGGAAGGAGCATCACCTGTGTGTATTTAGCCCCCTTGTCGAGAGTTTCAGCATCCTTGCTTGAAATATGCTGTTATGTTTTTGTTTGTTTGTTTTTAGATTTATTTATTATGTATACAGTGTTCTGTCTGCAGGTATATCTGCAGGCCAGAAGAGGGCACCAGATTTCATTATGGATGGTTGTGAGCCACCATGTGGTTGCTGGGAATTGAACTCATGACCTCTGGAAGAGCAGCTAGTGCTCTTAACCGCTGAGCCATCTCTCCAGCCCCTTTTTGTTTGTTTTTTGAGACAGGATTTCTCTGTGTTTCTATGGCACAACTCACTCTGTAGACCAGGCTGGCCTTGAACTCACAGAGATCCGCCTGCCTCTGCCTCCCGAGTGCTGGGATTAAAGGCATGCGCCGCTATGCCCAGCTGTTCGACTTTTTTCTACTTGGTCTTACATGTGAGCATTGCTTCTAATCTTGGGGGTTTTTTTCCAGATTTTCTGAAATAGTCTGACTGACTGTTTCCCTGTGATTGTGCATCTTACAAACATGGGGCAATTGCACATTCATCCTTTAAGCATATGCACAGATATAGTGTGTTGAAGAATAGTTCATGATAGAGATAAACTTTCTTCTTTTCACTGCCACAAATGTACGTTGTATTGGAAAACTGGTGTGTGGCTAATTCTGAGGTAAACTTGTTGTCTCTGCTAAAATCATTCCCAGATTACTCAGATTAAGATTAGACTCAATATACTAAGTGAAAGGAAAAGCCAGTGACTCAGTCTGTATATAGCACATGATTCATCAGTAACGATTTGTGCATTAATGTTCCCGTTGCTTCCCGACAAGAGAAATGTCATCACATATTCCCTTTTCTCTTCCTCTGATATTGACATCTGAGACCAACTCTTACTCAACTAACTCCTCTCATTTCCCCATTCTAGCTCTAGTGCAAAGGAGAAAAGGATTAGAAACATTATACCTAATGTGGGAGTTTTGTTTTACTTTGATACAAGGTCTCTCAGTGTAGCCTTAGTTGTCTTAGAGTTTGCTATGTAGATCTGGCTGATCTCAGTCTGGCTCCTGTGAGCTGGGACTAATGTGTGTGCACCACCACACCCAACTCATCAAGGGATTTTTTTAAGTCACCAAAAAAGGGAAACTGATCAAAAACCATTATTTGCAGTTTTGAACTGGATTTAAGTATTTATGTTCCAATCTCTTCTTGGCAGGTGGAGCTGGACAGAGTATTTCTGTCCACAAGACTCCCAGAAGCCCCCTGAGTGGGATCCCAGTGAGGACTGCTCCGGCAGCTGCTGTCTCTCCAATGCAGGTACAGAAGAACACAGAGGCAGCTTTGTGTGGCTTTCTAGGTCTTCTTTATGAGAAGAGTGTGTGCCTGTGGAGCAAGAGGACTAACAGATTGGGGTATCTAACACTCCAGTATTCAGGTCACTTTAGCATTGGAGTGTAAGACCTGTGGCAACAGACACATTTGGTATTTTGCTCAGTGCTAGATCTCTTTGCTAGAAGAAGGGGTGACAGTAATCACACCATAGTAGTGCTCAGTGAATTTCTGTTTATTAAGTGAAGGGATATATCAAAGGAATTCAAATGTTCATCTTTAGTGAAATAGTCATTTTTTAAGGCCCATATCTACATCATATGCAGTTACTTAGTCACTCTTGATGGCTGTTTTGGTCATTGTGGATTTAGCTTAGTACAAAAACAATACAGTAGAGGTCCTTGTGCAAACTTCTGACCTCTCGAGGAACTATTTCTGTATGAGAGCATATGAGAATTCATTTCAAATTGTTGGAAATTTCTCTAGTTAACAGAAAGGAATTTAGTTCAACAGCTTTAGTACTTCAAGGACTAGAAGAGGTGACTAGAGCCTGAAGAAGAGGTGACTGAGCTCATGGGAAAGGCTTTCTAACATCTCAGGTTGGCCCTTCAGCACGTTCCTGTTTTCACCTGATTCAGAACATCTTCCACTGCTTGTCTAGAAGCATGGCCTCTATCATCTCCTAAGATCAGCTTCAGTAGTGTACTTCCACATGTGCGTCCACCACAGCAAAACACAGGCCTCATCATACCCATAAAGCTGTGGGGTCAAACACCAGAGCCCCTCTGCAACAGGAAAGCGAGTGCGCCCTCAGCCAGCAGAAGCAGCAGAAGGATAGCTGCACCTTCCTGGCACCTTCCAGAGTTCGAAAAATGGGCCTGTGTACAGAAGCCAAGTGACTTGGTGAACGAAGCTTTAAGGGTTTAGAAAGCATACCCTTTGGCTCCCCAGCCTTTTACAATAGTGAGCAAAGGGACTACAGTGGAGTTGAGGGAGCTAGTCCTTAGAACTCTAGAAAAGACAAGTAAGTGTATTACTAAAGAAGGGAAATGGACTGGCTCTATCCTCACATGCACTTGATGGATGCATTGTCCTTTCCATGTACTCCTTGTTCATGTAGGAAGTGTGTTTCCCAAGAGTTTTGACATTCCTTACACGTGTCAAGGATCTTAGTGAGTGAGGTGACAGTTGGTTTCCCTTTTGTGGGTTGTGCACTTCTTCATACATGACTGTGTAATGTTGCTTTTCATCGTCCATGTATGTCCTTACCTTCACATTGACCACTTTTCTATGTGGTTGTGGTTTTTTTCCTGTTTATAAGAGACTTTGATGTATTCTCCTTAACCTTTGTTTTTATACAGAATGTTTCTATTAGGGGCTGGAGAGATGGCTCAGTGCTTAAGTGAACTTACTACTCTTGCAGAGAACCCAGGTTTAGTGTCCAGCATCCACATGGACCCTCACAACTTTCTGTAATTCCAGCTCCAGGAATCTAACGTATTTGGCCTATTCAACAGGCTCCTGTCCTCATGAATGTTTTAAAAGTGCAAGATGACTTTTTCTAAAGCTACTGTTTTATCTTGTAACATTATAATTACCTTTTAATGAAAAGGTGGGTTTTTTTTTCCTGAAATATTTTCACTGAAGAGAATATCATTCTGTGCTTTCTTTCATGACTTTGAGGATTCCTGTATCCTGGTTTAAATATCTTTCTATTAGCTTATTAAAATCTCCTTAGTATCATAGAAGACTTTTATTTTGTTGAAGGGTTTTTCTTTGGACAGATGTCACTACATAGCCTTGACTGGCCTAGAACTTCCTATGTAGACCAGGCTGGCCTTGACGTCACAGAGATTTGTCTATTCTGTCTCTCAAGTACTGAGATCAAAAGCATCAAATGTAGTGGTGGCACACCCCTTTAATCCCAGCACCCAGGGGACAGAGGCTGGTGGGTCTCCGTGAGTTAGAGGCCAGTCTAGTCAGTGAGCTCTAGGACAACCAAGGTTACACACAAACAAACAAACAAAAAAACCCTGTCTCAAACATCACCCCCCTCCAAAAAAAGTATTCACAACCATCCCTGGTTTATTTGTTGAGTTTTAAAAACCCACAGAAACAAGAGTTTGGATCTAAGTGCTCTTCCCCCACTCTTACCACCTCCTGGAAGCTGAAGTAAATCTTTTGAGAAAGGTACCTCATATGGAACCTTATTACAGCTATTTGCTTCCTTTTTTTTGCTCCCTTTACTACCTTCCTTCATTTCGTCCCACCTCCCCTCCTTCTCTCTCTCTCTCTCTCTCTCTCTCTCTCTCTCTCTCTCTCTCTCTCTTGGTTTTTTGAGACAGAGTTTCTAAGTGTAATAACCCTGACTGTCCTGGACTTGCTTTGTTGACCAGGCTGGCCTTGAACTCACAGAGATCCGCCTGCCTCTGCCTCCCAAGTGCTGGGATTAAAGACATTCATCACCATGCCTAGCAATTAAATACAGCTGTGAGTTCACACACAGTCATGTGGGTTCTGGGATTTGAACCTGGGTCCTTTGGAAAAGCAGCCAGTGCTCTTAATCACTGAGCCATCTCTCCAGCCCCTCTCGCTCTCTCTTTATTTCTTTTTAAGACAAGGTTTCTTTATGTGGCCCTGGCTGTCCTAGAGCTTGCTTTGTAGACCTACCCTTGAACACAGAGATGCACCTGCTCGAGTTCTATGATTAAAGGCTTGTGCCACTACCATCTGGTATAGCTATTCATTTCCAAATACAGAGTCTTTTTGTCAGTTCATAGAATCCCAGGCACATAGGATACGTGACACGGAAAGTTTGAAAGTCATAACAAACAATAGAAACAGGCATAGCAGATCCATATATTGATGCTATTAGACACCAACTGTAAAAGAATAGCAATAAGTGGGCGTGATGGCTCACACTTTTAATCCCAGCTCTCAAAAGGCAAGGGCAGGTGCATTTCTGAGTTCAAAACCAGCCTGGTCTACAGAGCAAGTTCCAGGACAGCCAGGGCCATACAGAGAAACTCTGTCTCAAAACAAAAACAAAACAACAAACACCACATGACTTAAAGACTCAAATGTATAAATTGTTATAAACTGAACATTTACTAGGACATTTGAGGGACTGACTATAAGGCAGTAGATATACTGGAGTGCAGGTAATAAGAAGGAAAGAATGACAGTCTGCTGCGGAGTTGCTAAAAGCGGTGGGATTTGATCTGAGAAAGCCATCTAGGTGTGTACTGAGAAAGCCATCTAGGTGTGTACTGAGAAAGCTGTCTAGGTGTGTACTGAGAAAGCCGTGCCTGGGTTCACCAATTAAAAGTGCTAGAGACAAAAAAAAAAGCCCTGTAGGAGACTCGGGCAGGACCTCTGGTGTCAGAGGAGCCAGGAAAAGCCACAGCTTCTCCATAAAGGGATGGAAGCTGGAAGACAGAACAGCTGATGGGGAACACTTGCTTCCAGGGATTCCTTCTGACCTCTGTTGGTGTCCTCACACATGATGGCATACTCACACAAACAGACACATGCACCTAAATACAAATAAATCTTTTTTAAATCTCATATAATGATAAGAAAATATTATCAATTATTACTTTGTGCTGATAACTTTGAAAAAAAATCTTAGAAAATTATAAAAAGTTTATTTTAATAACCTGAAGTTTAAATTATTCCTACAAAGGAAACACCGATCCAGAATGTTTAATAATAAAATCTGAAATACGTAAGGGAGTAATATCAATGTTAATCATGAATTCAGTCAAAGACTAGAAAATAGGGTTAAACTTTTCAACTTGTGAGCCAGGGTAGTTTTATTATTTCTGTTAAGAACAGTAAAAGTCAGGACAATTAAAAAGTCAGTATCTTATGAACCTCTATGTAAAATTCTTGAACAAAATTTTGTTGAGCCTAATTGAGCAATATATGGAAAACATGTCAAAGGGGGTTTATTCTAAGAATTCAAGGTTTTCACTATTGAAAAGACTCAGGAACTCACTATAGTAACAAAGGAAGAAAAATGAATTCTTGTCTTAGTGGGTAACAGCCAGATGTATTTGAGAAATATCTTTGTGACACTGGCAATTGAACATGCTAGGCCAACTCTCTACCACTGAGCTGTCTGCAGCTCTTGTTTTGTTTTTTTTTTTTTTTTTTTTGAGATAGGGTCTTGCCAGGTTGCCTAGTCCCCAGGTAAGTCTTGAATTTTTAATCCTTCTGCCTCATCCTTCTGAGTAGCTGGGGTTACATGAGTCTTGGTTATTCTTCTTGATTTAAACAAAGACAACTTTAGGAGCTAGGAGTATAGTTCTGTAGTAGAGTGCTTGCCTAGTATAGACAAGGTCATGGGTTCAGTCTCCAACACTACAAATAAAAAAGAAAATCCTCAGGTTGTTGAGATGGGTTAGCGGGTAAACGTATTTGCCTAACCCAGCTTGATTGCTAGGACCCACGGTGGAAGGAGAGAACCAGCTTTGTGGTTCTCCATATGCTATACTGTCTTGTGATCGCTGATCACCAAACTTTTCTTTTATGACACTGTCTTAATTAGGGTTTCTAATGCTGTGATAAAACACTATGACCTGCTGGGTGTGATGGTGCATGCCTTTAATCCCAGCATTCTGGAGGCATAAGCAGGCGGATCTCTCTGAGTGTGAAGCCAACCTGCTCTACAAAGAGAGTTCAGGACTGTAATACAATGACTTTTATTATTTTTCTTTTATTATCCACTCTAATTTATCTTTACAGTACTTAATTCCTCTACTTCCCTTCCAACCTCCCAACACTAGGTGGGAGAGAAAGAAGGTTAAAGAGAAAATGGATGCAGGTCTCTTTGAACTACTTCCTGCTGATTAGGATCTTTGGGTTCTTTGGGGAGAATACAAATCTCAGTTGTCACAATATCCAGAAGTCCAGCAAACCAGGAAACAGCAGCAGGAAAAACCAGCAGCAGTTTGGGAGAGCACGGAGCAGCAATCTTTTTCTTCTTTGTAGTGCCCACTTCCTCTTGGGGGCTCTGCCTCTTCCTCTCTTAAGTCCTCAGAGATAAACCTGCTCAGCTGGCTAAGCTACACCCCTGCTAGCTCATGAGACAGTTAATAGTTTACACCTGTGATCTTAAATGAAGCAGCCTCACACCTGGGATTAAACAAAAACATTCTCATAACCAGTTTTTTAATAAACAAAACTCTTACCACACAGGACAGCCAGAGCTGTTACACAGAGAAACTCTGTCTTGAAAAACCAAACATAAAAATAAAATAAAACACTATGGCCTAAAGTAGCTTGGGGAGGAAAGGGTTTATTTTATTTCCTCTTACAGCTTGTAGTCATCGCTAAGAAAGCTCAGTGCAAAACAGGAACTTTGCAGACACCATAGAGAGTGCTGCTTATTGGCTTGCTCCCCATGGCTTGCTTTCAACCTTCTTTCTTATAGAACCCAGGACCACCTGCCTGGGAGTGGCACAACTCTATGGGTTAGGACCTCCCATATCACCCATTAATCAAGAAAATGCCCTATAGGCTTCCCCACAGGCTAATCTGGTGGGGCCATTTTCTCAACTGAGATGTCCTCCTCCTAAATGACTCTAATTCATGTCATAAATTGTTTAAATTGACATAAAACTAGCCAGCACATTAAGCTATGTTTTATTAAGCTATGTTTTCCTAATTGTGATATACAGGTGCCAGTATTCATTCATGTGCTCACTCTCTCAAATTCCTTTTTTTTTTTTAATTTTATATGAATGGGTGTTTTGCCTCTATGTGTATATTTGTACCATGGGCATCCCCTAGTGCCCTTGGAGGCCAGAAAAAGGTTATCAGGTCCTCTGGGAACTAGTGTTACGGGTGGTGGGGAGCTGCCATATGGGTGCCAGGAACTGACTAGCACCCTCTCACTACTCTGGAAGAACAGCCAGCGCTGTTAACCATTGAACTATATATATCCAGCCTCTCTCTGGGAAATTCTTTAATCTGATTTATTGCCAGTAATCATATTTAGTGGTGAAATTTTGGATGCTTTCCCATAAGACTAAATTGTTATAGATCTTTTACTTCACATACTGATTCAAAATGCTTTTTTTTTTTTTTTTGGTTTTTTCGAGACAGGGTTTCTCTGAATATCCTTGGCTGTCCTGGACTCGCTTTGTAGACCAGGCTGGCCTTGAACTCACAGAGATCCGCCTGCCTCTGCCTCCCAAGTGCTGGGATTAAAGGCGTGCGCCACCACTGCCCGGCTCAAAATGCTTTTTTAAAAATTGTATTCTGCAACAATTTTATTTATGAGGATCACTAGGAACCATATATTCCATGCTTAATATCAATGTAGAGTGGGACCCCTACAATAAAGAATTCTCCTGCACCATGTGTGTAGACAGTGTTCATAACACCAGTATCAAGGTCAGCACTGCTGTTCATGGAGGGTGGGTCCAGTGAACTGTGGAAACAATAGTAACTAACCCATGCAATGCTCACCATGTACCGTGATCTGCTCGGATTATTCTAAATGGGATTTTAGTCATCTAAGAATCCTCCCAGCAGTCTCCATGGCACTATCAATGCCACATCATTTTCCAGCTAAAGTGCAGAGAATCACGTGGCCCAAAGACACATGGCAGTCTGTGGCAGTCAGGCTGCAGAGGCCTCCTGGGTCATATTGTCACTCATATTGCACTTCTCATGTGAACCTGTCAGGTTGGTAGATGCAGCCTGGTTCAGCGCAGCTTCAGGCCAACATAGGGTTAACTCCAAAATGTATTCAACAAGCAAAGCCAAATGGCACCCAATAAGTATAGTAGTGTGTTAACGTTCATGTTTTCATGGACAAGGTGGATATATATGCACTCTTGGGTTTTTTGGTTCAACACAGTTTTACTAACTATAAACACGATGTTGGCTTGCAGAGCCAGAACTTTTTCCAGAAGTAGGACAGACTCTGCCATCCAAGAGCAGTTGCTGGGCAAGCATTTAGGTAGTTTTCACCTATTGGCTGTTGTGAATATGTTGCAATCAGCATGAGTGTACAAATATCTCTTGAAGGTCCTGACTGAATTCTTCCAGTTAAAAACCTAGAAGTAGGGTCACATGATAGACCTATTTTGAAATTTTATTTTATTTTTTTGAGACAGTGTCTTGCTATGTAACTGTAACTGAACTTGGGCTCACCACGTAGTTTATGCTGGCCACAAACCCACAAATGCTGCCTTTTCCTCTCAGGTACTGGACTTAAGAGTTGTGCACCATTACATTCAGCTTTAATTTGAATTTTTTGAGGAACCTTCATTTTATTTTCTCTTGCATCACTATATGCTTACCACTAGTGCACAGGGATTCTAATTTTTTTCATATTGTCACCAACACTTGCTATTTTCTTTCTTTTTTTCTTTTCTGTTTTTAAATAATGACCTTAAGAGTGAGAATGAGGCCAAGCATGGTGGAGCACTCCTTTAATTCCAGCACTCGGGAGGCAAGGCAGGTGAATCTCTGTGAGTTCAAGACCAGCCTGGTCCACAGAGTGAGTCCTGGACAGCCAGGGCTACACAGAGAAACCCTGTCTTGGGGAAAAAAAATAGTAGGAATGAAATGGTGTCTCATGGTTTTGATTTGTGTTTTCCTGGTTGGTGATGAGGATCATCTTTCCATATATTTGTTGACCATTAAGAACCAAAAGAGGTGTGTGTGTGTGTGTGTGTGTGTGTGTGTGTGTGTGTGTGTGTGTG
>CAJQZJ010032004.1:7813032-7871666 GCA_907164525.1 Lophiomys imhausi | reverse complement strand
GTGTGTGTGTGTGTGTGTGTGTGTGTGTGTGTGTGTGTGTGTGTGTGGTATGCATATGTGTTAAGGTATGTGCATGCCTTTGGAGATGTGCATGTTTGTACGTGTATGTGGGAGGGCAGAGGTCAATATCAAGTGTCTTCCTTATAGCTTTCCATCTTATTTTTTGAGACAGGGTCTTCCAATGAAACTGGAGCTGACCAGTTATCTAGATTAGCTGGCCAGCAAATCCCCCCTTTTCTGCACCCCTCCCTACCATTCCATGATTCTCCTGTCTTTGCTTCTCAGTGCTGAGATCATAAGCATTTTGTTCTACCTTATTTAAAAAATATTTTTACATATATCTTTGAGAATGTATGGGATATTCCAGAAAGGATATTCATAAAACAGATTTATAACAGTTGCTTCAGGGAAAAAAAAATAAGTGGTGGAAATGAACTGGGGGCTATCTTTCCATTGTTTTCTTTAAGCCGGCTGGGTTTAGGACTGTTTTTTTAAAAGCTCCCTAGGGTATTAAGATGTGCTTAAGACTGTGTACAGACACAGCAGTGTGCACTTGTGTCCTGCCGTTCTTATGTTGCAAGCTCTTGATGCTGATGTGCTCTTTGGTTTTGACAGAGACAGTCGACTTATGGCAGCTTGCGGCCAGCCAGCAAAGGGATACCTCAGCACTTGGATCTGCCGGGCCTGCCCCTCTCGGGTAAATGACTGCAAACACAAGTACTTCTGTCCTGTTTTAGTGGTGTTCCCTTTTTGTTGCATGAACTTGAACTTGGAAAAGTAATTGGTGGTATTTTTTTTCTGCTGATTTCATCCCCTCAGGGTGTACATTGCACCCATTAGAGCAAAATGTGCAGCTCATACTAGAAGAAATATCTCCTGCTTGCTGCTCTCCCAGTGTGTGTGGATGCAAAAGAGATGCCAGTTTGGCTGGATTTGTATGTTTTTTTAATAAGCTGAATCTCAAGACATATATTCTATTCTTAAAAAAAGGAACTATGTTATGCAGAAACCCTTGTCTGGTTTTGTTTGTCCACTGATTCCACGGGTCTTAAAGTGCACCATTTTTAGGTCTTGTTTCCTCTGTGTGCCACCCCTTGCTCTTGTGGCACTGTATTCTTTTCAAATTCAAATCCTGACAGTGAAGTGGAGGTTGTAATTACTGGGTCTCATAGGTCACATTCTCATTCCTGCTGGGCCTCCAGTGCTGGTGGTGCAGAGGTGTAGCCATTAAAAGGAGGGTAAGTGAAGCCTTGCTTGGCCTTTCCACTGCCATCTCTATGATAGAAACACTTCTAGGTCTGGAGAAGTTACTCAGTAGTTAAGAGCATCTGCTGCTCTTGCAGAGGACCTGAGTTTACTTCCCAGCACCTACCCACATCAGGTGTCTCACTACCACCTATAACTCTAGGGGATTTGACAGCGTCTTTTGGCCTCTGGGGACACCTGCATTCATGTACATAAACTTACACTCATGCATATACACCTAACTTAAAATTTATCTTTAAGAAAAGAAAAGAAAGAAACTACTTCAAAGGATTTTTTGAAGGTTGAATGGATTCATTTAAAACATCGAGGATACTGTCTGGTATGTTGTGGGCATCATAGAAATACTTGCTGTTAATCACCTCCATTGCTGTTGTCTGCTGAGCCTGTTAACATGCTCAGAAAAACGAACAATAGTGCTTTTGGTCTAGTAAATGTTAGAGTTTTCTGCAGGCTTGGTTCCAGTTCCCTGCACCAAGCTAATAACACAATGAAGTAAGGCACAAAAGGTTATGCTTACTCTATGTTATAACTTAAGTATGCAATAGCATTACCTCTAAAAATATCCGTAGCTTGCTTAATAATGATATTATCACAGATAATCAACCCAGCCTTCAGCAACTTAGCATCTTTTTTCTGACAGAGGGTCTTGTGCTGATGTTGGTGTGTACTGACTCAGGTCAGGTGGTGCTTGCTGAAGCTGGGATAATGGTGGCAATTCTTAAAATAAGACACCAGTGATACTTAGCACAACACCTCACCTTGACCTTCCCAAGGCTTTCTCCCACATAGCACTGCTTTCAAAGTCAGAGACACACCTCTCAAAATGTGGATTTCCCCCTGAGTTTATGTAATACTCTGAACTCTTTGTTATTATTTCAAGTATTCACAACAACTTTACCAGTCAGAGACTCTATCTCAAGAAATGACTGTCTTCCCTCCTCCTTGAGGAACAACTCAGCACTCGCTAACATTTTCTCCTGAGATGGCAGCAGTTCAGTCTCCCCGTCAGGCTTCATTGCCAGTCTAGTGCCTTTGCTATTTCCACGCTTACAGTGATCCCCACCACTGATGTCTGGGACCCCTCAAAGTCATCACTGAGGGATGGGACCAACTACTCCCAAACTCCCATTGATGTTGACATTTTTACTTCTTCCACTGGATCACTGTGTTCCTCCTGACATCTGGAGTCCCGCATCTTTCCAGAAAGTAGTCCATTTATTTTGCTCAGATTCATGGGAGGAATATTGTGGCTATAGCTTGTGAAATGTTTATTTAGTAAAATCTGAAAGTCAGAATTACTCCTTGATTCATAGACCGTGAAATGGTCTCTGTATTAGGAGCCATACAAAGAACATTATTTAAGAAAAAAAAAACATTAATTTTGTACATCTCTGTCAGTATTCTTGAATGACCAACCAGGTGCACTGTCAGTGGGCAATGAGGGTGGTGGTGTTGATTTTGTCTGTTATTACTGTACCTATGTGTAATGACTGTGTAAATATGCATATAACACAGCACATATGTGGAGGTCAGAAAACAACCTTGTGGAGCTGGTTCTCTTCCTGCTACATTTACATGGTTTCCAGGGATTGAACTCAAGACATCAGGCTTGTTCAGCGAGTACTTTACCCACCCATTGATCTATCCTGTAGACCCTGAGCAGAGTGCATTATCATCATCATCATATTATTATTATTATTGTTATTATTATTTTATATGTATGTAGCTGTGTGTGCCTTAGTGTGTATATGTGTACCACATGTGTGCAGTGCTCAGGGAAGCCAGAAGAGGGTGTGAAATCCAGTATACTATATATCAATATACAGCTGTGAACTGCTATGTGAGTGCTGGTAACTGAACTCAGGTCTTCCACAAGAACAGACAGTGTTATTAGCCTGAGCTCTCTCTCCAGCCCCACAGAGAGGTTTTGAAAGGGCTTTTTGTTTATGTGTAAGCAGTAGGTCTTAACTGTGGGCTCTAAAGATTCCATACAGAATGTTTGTAAAGAGATTCACTGCCATCCAGTCTTTGCTGATTCATTTGCCAAGTATAGGCAGAACTGATTTAATACTGTTCTTAAGTACTCCAGGGCTTGGTAAATGAGTATAACTGTAACTTAAAGGCATTCAAGTTGGAGCACCTCTTTCCCAGAAATGGAGGGTGGAGGCCAAAATGTAAGAATGAAAACCTATGTGGCTTAAATCTGTGCATCATTATGTAATATCATAGCACACACTATTATACAGTGCAAAATAGGGAGTAACTTAACTTGCATGAACAGTGATAGGTGAATTTTTTAAGTTGTGGTAAAAGCTATACAACATAAAACTTTCTATTTCACTGTACTCCATGGGTGATCATAGCTTTTATGTCTTTTTCAGGCTATTCTACTGACTTCCAAGTTTCCTAATTATCTAAAGAACCATTCTTTTGATTGACAAGATAAATAATAAAGTTGAGACCACAATTATTGCTGTGGAGCTCATTTGACTGCCCTCCTCCTTCTTATCCCCCAGGCACCTGTCTCCCAATGATGATTCTATTTACTATAATAAAGGACTGCATAGTGAAAATTGTTTGCTTCCAGCCATTTCCAGCAACTGCTTGTCAACATTGAGGTCATCCCTAACTGCAGATTAATGTTCTGTTTTTGTTGTTCTCTTCAGTGATGTGGACCTGTTTTTCTCTGCTATTTAGACCTAATTGGCCTCACCCCCAACATCATGCCCATAATTGGTGGCTATTAGCTGAAGAGGTACTGTTTTCTTCTGTGACTGTGGGTGACAGGAGGTGGCCCCAGCTGTCCTGTGATGTCCAACTAACCACCCGAGTCTCATGGCTCCAGCTTCCACTGTATATGAGCCAGTCTTAAATACTTTCTTATTGTTTTTGTTTTTATGATCCTTTGAGAAATCTGGAGAATTCAGCTCATTTTAGTACTTGTTTTCACTAAATTCAACAGCAGAAAGGAGCCTTAAAAAATGTTTTTAGTGAACCATAAGCCTGTAATTGGAACAACTTTTTCTCATGTGGGCTATTATTCTTGGTTCCCAGCTTTTTGTCTGCTGCTACCTGACATTCACACAAGACATTTTCCTACCAATGTTTTCTCTGTGATATCCACAGCATAAGGCAAAAAAAAAAAAAAACTTGCTAGATACAGGGCTAGAGGCAGAGGTGTCCTAACTAGATAGTTGTACAAGGCTGTTAGAAGGGCCCATACTTTACTTAATACTCGGTTAACTCTCTGAAAATTGACAATCGTTTTTGAACAAAGGGATCCTTTGGCTCTAGGATCTTTCTATCTATTTCTTTCTTTCTCTTACCTGTGTTGGTGTTTTGCCTGCATGTGTGTTTGTGCCTGTGGAGGCCAAAGGAGGGTGTTGGATCCCCCAGAACTGGGTTACAGATGGTTGTGAACTATCAGGTGGGTGCTGAGAGTTGAACCCAACCAGTGCTTATAACCACCGGGGTCATTTCTCCAGCCCCACCAGATCCCTTTTTAAAGATATATTTTATTTTACTTATTTGTGTGTGTGTGTGTGTGTGTGTGTGTGTGTGTGTGTGTGTGTGTGTGAGAGAGAGAGAGAGAGAGAGAGACAGAGAGAGAGAGAGAGAGAGACAGAGACAGAGAATATGAGTCTGAATATGCTCACCTGTGAACATAGGAGGAGGCCAAAAGAGGATATTGATTAGGTGCTTACCATTCACCACCTAGTCTTTTGAAGAAGGATCTCTCCCTCAGCCTGAAGTTCTCATTTTCCTGGCTAATCTGTATGCTAACAAGCACCAGCTGTTTTTTTTTTGTCTTCATTCCCATCAGAGTTGGGTTTCAGATATTCAGACATCTATCTAGCTTGCTAGGATCTGAACTCAGGTCCTTAAATAATTGTGTAGTAAGCTCTCTGAACAACTGAGCCATCCACCCTGGCACAAGGTTTTATAGAGTATGTGGATTGTCCTGCCCGGAGAATTCATTCTAAAAAATATCATGTCCCTATTTGCATTTTTATTATTCCAGAAAGAAAAAAATTATGTGTGTATACGTATGAGTATATGCACATACCTATGTAGATGTGTCTTTGTACTTGAGAATAAAGTATGATAACCAGTCAGATTTCTCCCCTTTAGAAGTAGGTGACGCCAGGCATGGTGGCGCATGCCTTTAATCCCAGCACTCGGGAGGCAGAGGCAGGTGGATCACTGTGAGTTCGAGGCCAGCCTGGTCTACAGAGTGAGTCGAGTCCAGGACAGCCAGAGGTACACAGGGAAGCCCTGTCTCGAAAAACCAAAAAAAAAGTAGGTGACAATGTTGTTATTCACACAGATCTTCTCAAGGGAAGGGCCGAGGAGCGGAAGTCAGACCCTTACCTCCGAAAGAGTCCCTCGCTGGAGTCCCTGAGCAGACCTCCCTCCCTGAGCTTTGGGAACACCAGACTGCTGAGTGCGTCCACTGGGGGTCTGAAACCAAGCAAGCTCAGGTACTGAAATTTAAAGTATGAGATTAGATTAAACCGTTCCCCTTCTGTCTCGTCCACAGGCAGCTTACTTCTGAATGACAGTGGTTAAGACCAGAACATACCTTCAGCAAGTCTAATAAGAAGACACTACGTAGTGGCTGGGATAAAGCCAAATGGAAGGCTGTACCTTTTTAAGCAGGGGCTCTAAGATATATCAGTGAATAAAGGTTCTTGTCATGCAAACCTGATGGCCTGAGTTCAATCACCAGAACCCTTGTACAAGAGAGAACCAACTCCACAAAGTTGTCCTCTGACCTCTACATGTGTGTATTGGCTCACATATGCTACACACACACACACACACACACACACACACACACACACCAATAATGGTAAAGTTTTTAAAAAGTTAAAGTTTAAGCAAAGTGGGGCTGGAGAGTTGGCTCTGTGGTTAAGAGCACTTGTTGCTCTTGTAGAGGACCCAGGTTCAGTTCCCAGCACCCCCATCAGATGGCTCTCAACTGCCTAAAACTTCATTTCCAGGGCTTTACCACCTTCTTCTGGCCTCCAGGAGCACATGCACACCTGGGTGCACATATATACATACATTCAGGCACATACATATACCCATAAAGTAAATCAACCTTTAAAGTTTAAGCAAAAATACTTGAAGGGTTATTGGTATCAGGAAGTCTAGAGAGGTTTGGAATTTCTGCCAGTAGCTGTAAAGGTGCCAGGGCAAATGAGCTTTGGGGCCCAACTGGGGGCCTCAAGAAGGTCCTGCCAAACACACAGCAGGCTCCCAGCCAATCCAGGTAGACGGCTGAGGTGTTACAGCCGGAAAGGCAGGTTGGAGCCCTGTTACAAACAGTCTGCATTGCCAAAAAAGAGCCTCATACTTATTTTGGTAAAACAGTGGGGAACCACTAAGTCTGTGGGATTGTGTTTTTGTTTTCGAATAGTGATTGAGAACAGACCTGCTATTTAGACAAGATTATTGAGAACACAGTGGCATAGAAAGAGGATTAGAGAGATGTTCTGAGATCAGTGTTTAAAGGGGTATTAGCAAAGATATGTAGCATGCAACAGAGGAGGGAGTAAATGATGAGGCAGGCAAGGCAGGTGCCAAAAGCCCATCTGCTCGGCCCCATATTTAAGTATTTTTAATACTAAATTCTTTAGCCTCCCATTTATCCAGAAACTATTTTCTCTATTTGGTCAGTTATAAAGGATGATATAATTCCAAGTGTGGCCACCATGGCTTAATTTTATAAATTGTCCTGGTACGTGGAAAAGTAGTCATCAAACTGTACAAGAAATGTTTTAGTGCATACTTAAAGTACTTTTCTTAAAACCTCTTTACAGGCCAGGTATGGTGGCACATGCCTGTAATCCCAGCACTTGGGAGGCAGAGGGAGGTGGATCTCTGGGAGTTCAAGGCTAGCCTGGTCTACAGAGTGAGTTCAGGACAGCCACGGCTATTACACACAGAAACCCCGTCTCGAAAAATCTAAAACAAAAAAAAAAAACCCAAACCTCTCTACATCAGTTCACACACTTGACATCTAAAGTCATCTATTCCTTTATTAAAATTATTGAAATGCATATTTTATTAAGGATCTGGAAAGATGGCATGACTAGTACGGTATCTGCCATGCAAGCATGAGGGCCTGAGTTTGGATCCCCACCCCTTGCCTTGTTTATAACCCTAGTGTGGGGGGCAGGAGGCATGACAGTGGTGGGTCCCCAGAACTCTGGTCAGCCAGTCTAGCCAATCAGTGAGCACTGAGATCAGTAAAAGAGCCTGTCCTCTAAAGACTTGATAACTTTAGCTTGCTAAGTAACCTGGCAGTAGATAAACAAGAAAAAGATACAAAATGTTGTTAATGTGCAGAAACATAGGAACCATGCACAGAGTGTGACACTGAATAAAAAGGCCAGCTAGTTAAAACCTAAATAGCCTCTTCCAGGGCAGAGGGAAGAGAGTCATAAATTAGTTTTTGAGCAGGTGACTTGAACATAGCCCCTCTGTGCTTAGTTGTGATGTTTGACCCAGGATTTCTTCCTCTGTTGATCTGCTGGTAAATGAAGGCTGAAGGCAGCTGTGTTTGTCTTTTCCTGGACCTAGTCAGATCCAGGGGAGAACTTTGCACAAAGTCTGTCTCCACACTGGGAAGGGGAAGAAAAAATGGGTAGAGGACCTTTTATTAATGAGCTTTCCATTATATAGCCTGAGAAGACTAATCTATACAAAGAAAAGCTTTGTTTTGGCTCATGGTTTGAAGGTTGCAGCCCATGATCTCTTGGCCCTGTTGCTTTGGACTTGTGGTAAGGTGGGAGTATATAACAGCACATAATTGCAGTAATTTTTCCTACTATGGAGTATTCTGTGAGTGTGACTGGACCTCAGCTTATTTATCTGTTTGTTTGTTGGCATGTAGTTGGTTTTCTTTTTGCTATTTATAAGAGTGCTACCTTGAACATTCTTGAGTCAGTGTCTTGATTATATCTATCTACCTAGGGGGGAGTTCCTAATTCCTATCCCATTGTAATTTTTGCCCTTTGTGGAGTCTTTCTTTCCCTATAATCCTGTGGATGGTGTTAAGGAAATAGAGCATGGTACAAAACTCCTGTAGCAGTATAGTTATGACTCCATGACCCCCATGCTAGAAGGTGCTTCATGATCTTAAGTCTCTTCTTAATGTTTGAGTAATTTTGGATAGGATACAAATTAATGTCAATGTTGAGAGACACCAAGGATGAGCTCCTAAACACTTGCTTTCAGGATGCTAAGATATTATAGTAGTGATGTTATCTCAACTTTGGCTCATCCTGTGCTCAGAATTCATGATCCATAAACTCGGCAAAGACTGAGTCATTTCATTTTATTTTATGAATTTTCCCATCCTCTCTACTCGCAGCACCTCCTGTAACAGCTCATCTGTGGTTTTACTGTGCCCTTTTCCTTTCTTTACCTTTTACATGTTTAAGTGTAGCCTTATAGGCATCCTATACTCAAATGATGTATTTCACTAAACAAAAGGCTAGATGGATAAATTTCAAAGATTTATTTTTTAATTTTATGTGTATATATGTGTGCCTGTATGTATGCTTGTATCACATGTATGCAGGAGCCCTCAGAAGTCAGAAGAGAGTATCAGATCCTCTGAAAGTGCAGTTCTAGGCAGTTGTGAGCTGCCATGTAGTGCTGGGAAGAGAACCCATGTCCTCACAAGAGCAGTGAATTCTCTTAACTGCTGAGCCCCCTCTTCAGCCATCCAGTGTACTTAAAAAAAAATCCCCAGATTTATAGCTGTGAAGAAATAGTACAGTTTGGCTTTTCTTTTATACCATGAGACATAATGGTTTTGGGAATTTTGGTTTGGTTTGGGTTTCCAAGACAGGGTTTCTCTGTATATCCCTCTCTGTCCTAGAACTTACTCTGTAGACCAGGCTGGCCTTGAACTCACAGAGATCTGCCTGCCTCTGCTTCCTAAGTGCTGAGTTTAAAGGCGTGTGCAATTACAGATAGTCATGAACTTCCATGTGGGTCCTGGGATTTGAATGCAGGTCCTTTGAAAGTGTAGTCACTGCTCTTAACCAATGATCCATCTCTCCAGCCCTATTTCAGGGTTTTAAAATCCAGCATCTTGCCAGGTGTGGTAGTACACACCTGTAAGCCCAGCACTTGGGATGTGAAGGTAAGAAGATCAGGAGTTCAGAGTCATCCTTGACTGTAGAGGGAGTTCAAGGCCAGCCTGGGCCATATGAGACCTTGTCTCAAAAGAAAAGCAAAACAATCACTCTGAGCACCCTCCTTAACTGTGTGTTCTTCTTTGTACTCAGTGTTGAAAGAAGAGACCCTCTGGCAGCCCTGGCCCGGGAGTATGGTGGCTCGAAGCGTAATGCACTCCTGAAATGGTGTCAGAAGAAGACAGAAGGCTATGCGGTAAGGAGAGGTACTGCCAATTGGGCAGTCGTGGTCCTATGCCAGGACACGTTCCATGTGTGCATATGCTTGGTAGCCCAGTTTGCATATAACGCCATCTCTGTTCTCTCAGCCATGACTCCCAGGGAGGGTATGACATTTGTGTACTGCACTATGCAAAGGCCCCCAGAGGAGGAGAGGGGGGTGGGGAGACAGAAGGCCAGTCTGCCACCCCACAAACTGTAAGTAGTCACGTATGCTATAGGAAGGGAACCTTTTGCCTCATTCCTCCCTGGACAGAGCTGTTGCTAAAGTGCAAAGAGGGCAACACTTCCTAATTTGCATAAAAGCTTCCAAAGTTTTTCCAACCTTTTTTTCTTTTTTAGCGTTAAGAATTTTCATTTAGTTTAATTTTGTTTGTCTAGAATGATGTTTACTTTCTGAGAAGAGCAGACAAGGAAGTGACACTTGATATAGGTTGAAACTTTGATTATGAAATAGCATACACAAAGGTAAAGGTGCATGAATTAGAGTCACATTAATTATTATGAAATGAAACCCCAGTCAGAAACCCCATCCAGAAGTAGCATCTCCAGTTTCCACAAGCCTGCAGTGACTTTCCAGCCAGAGCCCCTTCCCCCCACCCTCCGCCCCAGGTACCTGTTTGCTTCGTTTCTTCTCCTTGCAGTTTTCTGTAAAAGTGTGTTTGAGTAGTGCTGAATTTTCTCAGCTTTTGTATGAAAGGAACAAAAAGCTATATAATATTTGAATCCAGCTTTTCACACAATATTAAGTTAGTAAGATTTGTTCTTTATTGCTATAATTTATTTTCCTTATTATTTAGTAATGCATTATGTGATTTTTGTCATTACTTATCTACTCTATTGATATTCTTATGTCTGCTGGATAGGTATTTAGGAATGGAATCAGTGGACCTTACCACATGCACATATTTAAATACAATAGATGATGCCAAGCAGATTTCTAAGTAACTGTATGTTGTCCATCCTTCCATCAGTTTATGGAAGATCTGTTTCTGTATGTTCTCACCAGCATTCTGTTTTCCTCACTAATGGTCATTTGGATAAAGGTATAGTGGTATGTTGCTATGGTTTTGATTTTTGTTAGCCGGTTGAGTAATGAGATTGAGTGTATGTTAACTGGCCATTTGAACAGTCTGTCTGTAGAGATTGCCTAATCAGGCCTTTCATCCTTATTTATTTGCTTTGTATTTATTTTGGGTCCTCAGGATGGAGCATAGAGCCTCCTACAAGGTAAATAAAGCACACATTCCACCCCTGAGCTGCTTGCTAAGCTCCTACCTATTTTTAAAATCATTTTTTCTTTTTTGTATTTATTATTTTTTAAAAATTACTTGTATGGGCTAGAGAGATGGCTCAGCATTTAAGAGCATTCATTGCTCTTCTAGAGCACTGGGTTCACTTCCCAGAACCCACATGGTGGTTCCAGGGCATCTTGACACCTTCTGATGCACATTCAAACATGCAGGCAAAACAATCATACATAGGTAAAATGAAACATAAGTTCTAACTTTAAAATGTTTTCTATAGTTTGTATATAAGTTCTTTGTCAAATAGATGTATCACAAATTCATATGACTTGAAATTTCACTCTTGAGAAACAGAACTCTTAATAAATTTTTTATATTTATTTTTTTCAGTTTGTGTATGTTTATGTGCATGTATGTGGACAGATGCATGCCACCATAATGTATCTGTGGAGGTAAGAGGACAACTCTGTAGAATTGGTTCTCTCCACTTATGTAGGCTTCAGGAATCAAAGCAAGTGCTTTAACCTGCTGAGCCCAGAGATCTATGTTGTAGTAAACCTGATTGGTGCATCTTTTCTCTAATGGTTAAGTGCTTTTTGTATCCTGCCCAGGAATCACTCAACACTCTAGAGACAGAGGTAGGCTGATCTCTGAATTCCAGGCAGCCAGGAACACATAGTGAAACTTTATTTTTCTATAGTTAGCACTAAATGGATACGCCTTTTAAACTTTTCTCCTCAGCTCCTTTTCTCCTTTTTGCTAAATCTTTGTGAGATTCTTACTTCATAACACACCTTTCCAATCTCAAACTTTATTTAAAGTAACCAGGACCCAGAAAGAAACTATCAAGAAACCATGACTTAGCTAAGTACCAGCACAATTATCTAGGAAGCAGAGCTGAGACTCTTTTTTGTATTACCCATACAATAGTTTAAAATCAGAGTCCACCCAAGAATAGTATTACCTTTATATTGATATTTTTTCCTGAGTTTTTTTTTTTTTTTTTTTTTGGTTTTTCGAGACAGGGTTTCTCTGAATATCTCTGGCTGTCCTGGACTCGCTTTGTAGACCAGGCTGGCCTCGAACTCACAAAGATCCACCTGCCTCTGCCTCCCAAGTGCTGGGATTAAAGGCGTGCGCCACCACCGCCCGGCTATATTGATATTTTTTGATTTCTCTTTTTATGTCACAAAACTTAAAATATAGTCATATTCATGACCACTAATAACAAATGATCCCAGAGGACACACTTGCTTCTAGCCCATTTGTATTCTTTTAGCATTTCTGTTTACCTTGGGTAAGCCCCATTCTAAGGCACGAACTGGCCCACAAATGGAAACCTCTTCCATGACAGCATTTCTCCACTTGTCAGCCATGCTGCCAAGGAAACAGAAAAGCCAAAGAAGCTAGAGAATGCTGATTATGTGTGTGGTGGGCGTTAGCATCAAGAAAATATGGTAATGGAAAATGGAAGAAAACAATGAAAACAAATAATCAGGTGACTGACTGTGGCTGAGCCCAGCATGGTCCTCTCTGGCTGAGTGCTGTCATTTCTCTACTGCAGAAGTGGATCCAGGGAACAGCCAAGAGGAGTTAAAAGACAATTACAATTTTCAGAAGAAATTGGCCCTTTGTGGTGTGATGTTATAATTAGTTGGTAGGGAGGAGATCAACAGAATATTTCCAGTCAGTTGAGAGATAAATATTTCCTGCTATAGAAAACTTTTTTGTTGTTTTGTGTGTTAAAAGAAATATGGCTAACTAAATTGTTTAACCAGTATTTATATTATTGTTAATTGGTTCGGCAGTTGTTAATCTTTAAGCAGCCATTACAAAAGAGTACACAGAGACCACATGGATTTCTACAAGCCTTGGCCTGAATTGAGCAATCCTAGCCCATCTAAGCTAGCTCTTAATTCTATTACCCAAATATGACCCCATATATACATATGTCCCCTTGGACTGCCATTCTCCACGATATGCCGATGTTCCTGGCCATGTGGAATGAGGTTCCTTTTTCTAACCCATGGTGTGTGCCTCCTTCCTGCTGCTCCTGGCTGGAATGAATTCTTCTTCCTGCTGCTGGCTGGAATGCTTTAATTCTCTGTCTAAAGTGCAGGCTTCCTGTTCTCATCCCAGGAAGTCCCACCTTTTTTGTCTTTGCCCAGTCTCAGGCCTCGGCATTTTATTAAACCAGAGTCAATGAAAGTAACAGACAGCAAGCAAACAGACCAATTAATTAACATTTAGAATGCTTAACACTACCCCAACATTTGTGAATATCCTGGATTGAGTTTTCAAAATATTTTATGTTTAATGAAACCTACAACTTATTGTGTCTAAAGAAGATTTTTCGCTCGTTAAATGTCTGTAAGTTTAGGAAGAAGTATAAATCACACGTATGTCTACCTTTCACAAACAATTCTCTAGTTGGACCAGTTTATTCACATTGTTCTTTAGAGCACTCAGTGCTTACTCTCTCAGAATTAGGAAGATAAAACCAATTGTCCAAAGTTCAGATGATTCATAATCTCTTTGAAGACCAGTAGCCATATGGGTTTTTACTTCAAATAGCTTTCTACCTTGCTATCTTTCCACCTGGCCAGGTGTTGGATTGAAATGGACAGTGTGGACGGGAGGCCTTTAAACACTAGTTCTCTGGCTCAGAGCCCCTGCCTGACAGCCAGTACGTAGCATTAAACATTATAATGTTGAGGTCTTGGTGCCCACAGCATGCTTCATGGGATGTTCTGTATTTGTGAGATTGGTGTCTGCAGTGCTGAGGACAGTTTGCTTTTTCTTTTGCCTTCCTTCACCAAGGACCTTGACATGAATTGCATGGAATTCACTCCAAATCTCTGCAGAGCCCTTTCTACCTCCTAAGTAGCACATGCATAGTTGTCTTACACGCACCTTGACTGTGTTCCTAGGACTCTGCCCTGTCCTGGTGGACACTGGTGATTCAGTCCAGGTCAGGGGAAAGTTAACAGTATGAAGTGTTCTAAGACTAGTTGACTTTGGAAGCTGACTCTTTCTAGAGCCTCCAGGTAAGAGTCCTGCCCCCAATGTGTGGAAACAGAAAGAGAAAGTTGCTAAACACATCTGTTTAAGCTACTCCATCTGTAGTCAGGTTGCATACAAACCTCACAGCTCCTTCTGCAGATTCAGATGCTTGCTCTCGATAAATGATGGGCAAGTGACAGTCTTTTCTTCAACCATCTTCCTATCATTCATGTATACTCTACTTCTTTTTCAGCTTGCAGGCTCTTGGCTTCTTGAGGTACATACTGTCAGAAGTACTCTTTAGGCTGGGGTTCTTCATGCTGCCCACATATCTGAACTGCTCGAATACCTGTTGTAGCCCTTTCCGATTGCTGTAACAAAATACCATAGATCATATTGTTTACAGACAATATGAAGTTACTTTTTACAGTTAAGAGTTGGGAAATCAAAGATCAAGGCAGATCTGTGATGAGGAAGACCTGTTCCTGTTTCATAGGTGACACCTTTGGCTGTGTCATTGCATAATAGAAAGGGGTAAGACAGTTCTCAGGCCCCTTTTGTAAGGACACTAATCCCATCAGGGGACCCAGCCATCTTCCAAAGGCCTACTTCCTAAAATCATCACCATAGTGATCTGCGGACTTCCACCATGTCTTTAGTGGGGTAATTTAAGATGCCTTGGGAAAGGTTATTGAGTAAGAAAACACCACCAAAGTTGTTTCCTCCCAGAGCCTTCCACCACAGTCATGGTGATTCACGTCTTAGCTTCCCATTTTCATCAAGGCCCAGTCAAAGTTTGCAGCTTATTTCATAGGCACTGAGACCAGAGAGCAGTGAGCCATGTCAAGGCTGTGAAAGGAACAGTGGTTAAAAACTGGATGCTGTGTCCTAGGGGTGATGTTCTTGTCAGTCCCCAGTACCGCACTGGTAGACAGATCTGAATGCTGCTGTCAGCATAGATTAGTTTTGCTCCAGCCTGAGGCCAACATCAGCATCAGTAGTGACTTCTGATAGTTTTGATTCGTGGCAATCCTGGGGGAGGTGGTGTATCATAGGGATACTTCCAAACCTGACCTGAGAGACAATTAAGAGAGTATTGAATGTGAAGTCAAGAAACTAGTTTTAGGCTACGGTTAAAAGGTCACCAAAATAGTTATTCATATTGATGGAAAACCAAACAACCCCCCCCCCAAAAAAAAACACCACAGCTCTCACCTCAAAAGGAATGAGAGGTAGTTTGTTCTAGAACCAAATTTGAATGATCATATCCCACGAAACACAGAGCTAGGTTACCCCAGGTTCTATGTTCCAGGATAGAAGCAGGTTTGTGGAGCTTTATAGTAATGAAGAAAGATTATCAAGGTATTTTAAAAATACATTGATAGAAATATGAGAGAGGCAGTTAGAGCAGCTGGGGGAATCTCTCCTATAGAACTCATATGCTAGTTGATGACATTCTTAACTTTGGGCTTGGTGGAAGTCATAATTTCTAAAAGGTTTTTGTCTGTTAATCATAGGATGTTAGTTTTGACACAGAGATGGGCAAGGAATGGTGATTTAGAGAGCTAAAGCTAGCCCAAGAGGAAGTATAATTTAGGCTCTGGAACCTGTAAAATTCCAACATCTCCATATCACTGCATTTCTAATCAGTCAGTCAGCCTTTGCAGATGTTCAGTTGAAGGGATCCCAAGTAGAGGGACAGTTAGTGCTTAGGGCATAGGCAGGAAGGAGCAGAAGATAATGTTTGGGACAGGAAAGGAGCAGTCAAGATGTGATCGAGAGGTTGTTGCTGCTGGAAGTGCAGCTAAGGCTCCTGTGTGTAGGCAGTTTCACTCAGGAGAGATGGTAATTGGCCTTCAATGTGTCCCAGCTGGAATGTTGTTACTGAAGGTATGCACACCTTAGTTGTGCCTTTCTTTGTATTCCTCACTTGTCCCCAAGGAAAGAGAAGCATGAATCCTGCCTCCCCAGAGGTTTTAATGTCTGCTCTGTAGCAAAAGCCCCAATGATCACTAGTGGCTTCAGATCCCTGAGTGTAGTAGAGTAAGCTGCATGTAAGTGGCTTCTTTTAAATCTCTAGAAAGCTGAGTGTGGTAGTACACACGTTTAATCTCATCACTGTTTTCAATTCATCACTTTCAAGGCTACCCTGTCTGCACAGGGAATTCCAGGATAGCCTATTCCAGGATAGCCAGGACTATGGAGAGAGATACTGTTTCAAAAAAAAAAAAAAAAAAAACCAAACAAACAAACAACAGGGCTACACAGAGAAACCCTGTCTTGAAAAACCAACAAAATAAAATTTCTAGGCAGGAGCGTAGAAATGGTTGGATGGTTACCTCAGTTGGAATTTGTGAGGACCTAATTTCCACACACAGAAACAAACTAATGAAATAAGTCACAGACATTTAAAGTAGTGGTAAGTACTCAAACACTAACGTAGTGTTTACTGCTCTCTAGTTGGTGCGATGGGAACTTGGGAGAGTGGGGCCCAAAAATGAGGCAGACTAAAGTCTTATGCAATAACCAACTTTATTCAGAGCATCAGACAGTTTATACTCTGAGAGTTAAAAAGAGTCACTTGAGTGAAGTATACAGTCACAAGGATGAGACCCACATGCCAAAACCATGTTTTTCCATAGAGGCATATAAACAAATAACAATAGCCAGTTGTAAGGAATAATCTAAAGTAAACTTACTCCTATCTGATACATCTGAGAGAGGCACAAAAGCACATTACAAGAACAGTCCCATGTTTGGAAGAAACTGAGGTCTCAAGACTCTTGTTTTCTTGAGAGGGAGTTTTCTCACAAGCACTCTGAATTCTCCTCCACTCCATTCTTGGAATATGTCTTGACATTATGTTTTAAACTAAAGTTTTAACTGAACACTAGGGTTCAAAACGATACAATTGGAAGAATGGGATACTATTTCTGTACTTGCCATGTGGGAAGATTTTTTAAAATATATTTTTTCTTTGTATTTTTGTTTTTAAGATTTATTTATTATGCAGACAGCGTTCTGCCTGCGTGTATGCCTGCATACCAGAAGAGGGCACCAGATCTGATTATAGATGGTGGTGAGCCACCATGTGGTTGGTGGGAATTGAACTTAGGACCTTTGGAAGAGCATCCAGTGCTCTTAACCTCTGAGCCATCGCTCCAGCTCCCAAAATATATCTATTTTTAATGATGATAGTTAGGTCAGAGAATCCTACTCGAAGCAGATGAGTACCAGCTTTGGGGGAGAAGTTTAGACCTGTGTACAGGTATTGAGAATATGAGTATGCCCACAGGATTACACTTCACTCCTAGGTATTTGTATCAAAGATTAGTCGTACATGCCTATAAAGATGTAATTACAGATTTATTACACTTTAATTTATAACTATTTTAAAAACTGGAAATGATAAAAATAGCTTACAGTGGGGAATCATTTAAATCATGGTATATGTGTGTGAGAGATTATTTTAAAGCCCTTAAACATTATGCTTTGAGAATATCTAAAGGCACAAGGTGGGAAAAGGGCTAGTGGTTCAGGGCTGGGGTTGCGTCTACAATACTGCAAAAACGAAAAAATAGATTCTAAGATAGTTAATTCTTCTTGTCCATATATTTCTTAATTGTTTATTTATTGAGGTAAACTATTCTTTAGCCCAGATATTCATGTTTCATCGTTCAGGAACACAGTCAGTGATAAGCTTCTGTGGAGCTCAATCCAAAGAATTCTTTACATTCTCAAATCACTTTGCACTCTGAAAGATACCAGCCTTCCTTGTCTCTTCAAAATCTTTCATGGAATCATAATTTCTGAAGAAATCTGCATATGCCTTCTTTCTTGGTTCAGCCACACCAAACTTACAAGAAGCCACAACTCCCAGGACCACAATGAACATGCCAACAGTGTGAATCCACAGACACTTGGCCAGAAGATGGTACACCTGAAGTCTCCACAACACACTCGAAGTCATGGTAGTAAATGTTGTGAAAACCAACCTCCTTTCCACAACACACTCGAAGTCATGGTAGTAAATGTTGTGAAAACCAACCAGCATTCCAGCAGCATGCAGGCACACTACTGCATGGAAGACCCAACGACTATAGCCAAAGGAGTTCACTTTTTCTTTTTAAAATAAAATATGTCATACAGCCTAGGTTGCTTCATACTTGTGATCCTCCTGATTTGGCCTCCTAAGTGCTAGATTACAGATGTGACAACCACACCCAACCTAAGACAATCTCATAGTACTCCAATTTATAAAAGAAATATATATATATAATATCATGGTTATCTGGTTATTTAAAAATTCAGTTATGCTTTAAAAATGTTTTCTAAATGAACACACAGCATTTTTACTAGAAAATAGTTTTGGAGTTTTTGTTGTTTTGGTTTTGGAGACAGGGTTTTTCTTTTTTTCTTTTCTTCTTGGTTTTTTGAGACAGGGTTTCTCTGTAATAGCTGTGGCTGTCCTAGAACTCACTTTGTAGACCAAGCCAGCCTTAAACTCACAGAGATCCACCTGTCTCTGCCTCTTGAGTGCTGGAATTAAAGGTGTGCGCTAGCAAGCCCAGCTCACAGTTATTTTTTAAATGGCTTTTTTTGGGGGGGGGGGTTGTATTGTGCTGAGGATTGGATGAGGGCCTCACACACACTGAGCATGAATTGCACCACTGGGAACTGAACTCAGGGCTTTCTCACTGAGCTAAATAAACCCTACCCACAAAATGATGTCTGTTTTGAGTAAAAGAACCAGAGACAAATGACATATCATATGATTCCATTTATACTGAATTTCTGAATTAGAAAAATTCATAGGAATGGAAGGTAAGTTAGTGCTTCCAAAATGAAGAGGACGGGGACAATAGAGTGACTGAGGGACTGGGTGGTTTTGGATCTGAGGTCAAGTCCTGGAAGTAGTGGTGCTGATTGCACACCTCGTGAATATACTAAAAATTACTGAATAGTGCTGCTTGCTTCATGGTGTATGGTCTGTCTCAATAAGCTATTGTGTCTTAAAAATAAATGCAGTAGAAGAGCTCAAAATGGGGACTGGGAGATGGTGGATGAGAGAAGATAGGAACAAGATAGAAACTAAATTAATTTATATTTTAAAACTACAGCTATCAGAGATGTGCATGTGTGTCCTTTTTTAAGGGATTTTAAAAATTTTACTTAATGGGGTTTTTTTGAGACTGTAATTTAATTACATTTTACTCTTCTCCTTCCTCCCTCCAAACCCTTCCACTCTCAAATTCAAATTCATGGCCTCTTTTTTCATCAGTTATTATTGCATGCATATATGTGTTTGCATATACATATATATTCCTAAATATAACCTGTTAAGTTTATATAATGTTACTTGTATGTATATTTTTAGGGCTGACCGTTTGGCACCGGACAACCAGTTGGTGTGCTCTTACCTGGGGAGGGTCATATATCCTGCTCCTGGCTTTACTCAATTGCAATTTAACGATTTACAATACACAGTTAGCGGTTGTAGATTCTCCTCCAATAACCATGATTTTGCTAGCCTTTGGTAGTTGCCTAGATTTCCAGTTCCAGGTAAAATATCCATTTTGTTGAGCAGGTTTTAAGGAGAGCTGTTGATTACCACCAAGTAATGCATAACACTACTGCACCTACAGGGGTTTCATGGCACACTGGTCTTGTTATGGTTCATAGGTGTCATAGCTAGGTAAGACTGTTGTTTGCTATGGTGATTTAAATAAAAATGTGCCCCCTCCCATAGAGTCATATATTTGAATGCTTAGTCACCAGGGAATACCACTATTGAGAAGGATTGGGAGGTGTGGACTTGTTGGAGGAAATATGTCACTGGGGGTGAACTTTAAGGTTTCTAAAAACCCATGCCAGACTCAGTCTCTTGCTTTCTCTGCCTGAAAATCAGAAAATCAATTTTACGTCTCCAGCACCATGCCTGCCTGCATGCTGCCATTCTCCGTGCCATGACGATAATGAACTAAACCTTTGAAACTGTAAGCAAGCCCTCAATTAAATAATCTCACCTGTAAGAGTTGCCTTGGTCTTGGTGTCTCTTCACAGCAGTAGAACAGTGACTAAGACAATTGCCTTTTTCCTTTGGAAGCTTGCTTTGTGCTTTCTGGTACCATGGAAGCTAGTCCTTAGGGAGGAGGCTTTCAAGTCAGGTCCAGCCCAGAGGTCTTGTGCACCTTTTTTTGAAGTGCATGGTGTCTTCAGCAATAGGGACTTACCTTCTGCCTCTTGTGGATTACCAAGGTTATATTGTAGATTTATTTTTTAGGTTTTTGAGAATTCTCCATTCTAATTTCCAAGTGACTGTACTGTTTGAAGTTCTACCAACAATGTATGAGGTTCCCTTTCCCCACATCTCCTCCAGCACTTGTGTTGGTGGGTCTGTTGATCTTTGCCATTCTAACTGGGGTAAGATGAAATCTCAAAGTTGTTTTGAATCACATTTCTCTAATTGCTAGAGAAGATGTACAATTTTTTGAGAAATTTCTTACCTTTTTTTTAGATTCAGGTACGAGGCTCATTTTTCAAATGGGTCACGTCGTTTAAATTATTTGGGTTTGTTTGTTTTTTGTTGTAGTTTTGATCTTTGTTTGCTTTGTTATTTTTGCATTCTTTGTATATTCTGGATATTTAACCTGTGAGATGTATAGCTGACAAAGATTCTCTCCTATTCTATGGGCTTCCTCTTTATTCTCTTGTTTCTTTAGCTGTGCAGAAGCTTTTTAGTTTACTGAATTCCCACTGCATATATGTCTTTTAAACATAATTGAAATAAAACAATAAGCAAGCCAGGGATTGGTAATCTAGATTTTCTTTAGGAGATGGGTTTTACAAATATGATTCATAATGTGAATATATCCTTTGTATTGAATGTTCTATTATGGCATGTAATTTATGGATGGGAAGTCTGAGGGAAAGGTCATAAAAATGCATTACAGTCAATAATTAAACCAGATTTCTTTCTGGAAAGAAAAAAAAACTTAAAGTGGAAAACAGTTCCTGTGAGAAGCATGTTTTTCTGGAACTACAAGTCAGAATTCACTTTAGAATTCTGTTGAGTTGCACCCATTCACATCTCTGTTCCCCCACTTGATAGTTATGAGGCAGTTAAACTAATAGTTTCCTTTTAAACTGTATTTTAAAATTAAGACAAAAGCCAGGAGTGGTAGCACATACCTTTAATCCAAACACTGGGGAGGCAGGGGCAAGGTGTATCTCTGAGTTTGAGGTCAGCCTGGTCTACAAAGCAAGTCCAGGACAACCAGGGTTGTTACACAGAGAAACCTGTCTTGAAATAACTACATACATTCATATGTACATACATACATACGTACGTACATAAAAATAAAATTAAGACAAAAACTGGGTGTAGTATTGCAGACCTTTAATCCTAACACTTGGGAAGCAGAGGCAGGCAGATCTCTGTGAGTTTGAGGCCAGCTTAGTCTACATAGTGAGTTACAAACCAGCCAGAGCTACATATGTTATGGGTTCAAGAATAGCCACACATTGACTATTTGAACAGCAGACTCAGATTGATGGAAGTTTATGGAATGCTGAACCAGACTAACTGATTAGGGACCCGGTCTGGATTCAGGAACCAAGACTGGGACCCCAGGCCATTCTCAGAGTGAGTTTTTAAAGGGAAATATAACTAAGCAGGAAGAATCAATTCTGTCCCAGTTATATTGTGCCTAACCAAGCAAGAAGAATCAATTCTATTCCAGGTACATTGTTCCTAGGTAGCTAGACAAAGCATTTTAAGCTGATTGGCTGGGAGTTAGAGTAGGAGAAATTTGGGGGCTTTCCAGTTCCCCACCATTCTGGGAGAAAGAAACATACATCATTAATTCAACCAGAACATTCAGCAAAAGCTATTCTCATGTCAGGCCAGCAGAGCCTGAGAACTTGAACTTAGTTTCACCTTATGATTAAGATGGAGACTAAAGACAAAAATGGCTGCAATTATGCTAGGCAGGAAGACCTGAACACATTTTGATGTTGGTGAGCTTCAACACATAGAGAGACCCTGTCTCAAAGAACAAGAACAACAAAAATATTCAAAAAAACTAAATACATAAAATTAAGATACAGACATAAAAGTATTGATAAAGCATTTTCATAAAAAGACTTGAATGTCTTTTCTCTGATTTGTACATACTGTATATAACTCAGTTGCTCATTTTAAAAAATTTATTATTTTAGTTTTATATACATTGGTGTTTTGACTACCTGTATATCTGTGTGAGGGTGTTGAATCCCTGGGAACAAGAGTCACAGACAATTGTGAACTGCTGTGTGGGTACTGGGAATTGAACCCGGGTCCTCTGGAAGAGCAGCCAATGCTCTTAACAGCTGAGCTCTCAACAGTCCCTGGTCATTTTCTTTCTTTTTTTTTCCATTTATTATTTATTTGTTTGTTTGTTTGTTTTTGGTTTTTCAAGACAGCGTTTCTCTGTGTAACAGAGCCCTGGCTGTCCTGGACTCACTTTGTGGACCAGGCTAACCTCAGACTCACAGAGACACGCCTACCTCTGCCTCCCGAGTGCTGGAATTAAAGGTGTGTGCCACCATGTCTGGCTGCTCATTTTCTTATAGTCCTTAATTTTAGAAAAACAGTGAACATGAACTTTATCATCAAAGTTCTTACTGTTTTAAACCGTAATAACATCAGGCTAACATTGCTGAATCCAAGCAAAAGCTTGTCTCAGATGAAGGGGCCAACTCTAGCCTACCATGTGTCTTTGTAGGGAAGTTCTAGTGGAACTTAGATCCATCCTCTAAAACACATGTCATCTGTACCTGCTTTTGTTGCAGCTACGGGGTCATGTAGCACAACCCAGACCTTTTGGCTAGACACCCTGCTAATCCAGAGTTGTTTCCAACCTGGGCCTTTACAGAAGTATGCTGACCCTTGGCTTAGATAAAGTCGTGAAAGATCTGTTGTTCAAATCCTATTTGGTTCTTGCATTTCAGACAACAAGGAACAAGGCTTCAAGAATCTAGGATTTGCTTTAAATTTTATCTGAATCCATTCTGTTTCTTGTTTTGTATTATTAGGAATTCAAGAACCAGAAGATGTCTGTATACTCATTGAGAGACAGACAAGTTTGATCAAGGTTTTGCTTGTTGGTTTTTTTTTGTTTTGTTTTGTTTTGTTTTTGTTTTTTTCAAGACAGGGTTTCTCTGTGTAGTCCTGGCTTTTCTGGAACTCTGTAGACCAGGCTGGCCTTGAACTCACAGAGATCTGCCTGCCTCTGCCTCCCAAGTGCTGGGATTAAAGGTGTGCAGCACCAGCCTGGCCATTACAGACAGTTTCTAACTGCTCTGTGGGTACTAAAATTTGAACCTAGATCCTTTAGAAGAGCAACCAGTGCTCTTATCTGCTGAGCCATCTCTCCAGGTTTTGGATTGTATTAACAAGATCTTAATTATAAGATCTTCATCTTCTCCTTTGGAGAAAAAAGTCTGTCTGGAGACATCTGGTTTTGAATCTGGACAGAACACCCACATTTGCAGGCGACTTCCGTTATTCTGTCTCTGAGTTCCCACAGTCAGGCAATGCAACATGCTAATCCAAGTAGCAAGCAGCCTATAAAATATCAAGCCATTTTGAACTGTGTGTTTTCTTTTTTTGAGACAAATCTCTTGAGGGCTACAATTCAAAGAATGTAAAATGTTCTGATTTATTTATTGTCTTCTGAGAGACTCTTTTCTTGATTTCATTATAAATATAGATTCCCAGGAGGCTGAGGAGATGGCTCAGCATGTAAAAGCCCCTGCTGCTCTTCCACAGGACCCAAATTTGGCTTCCAGCACTCAACTTCAGGCAGTTCACAACTATCTGTAGTAACTTTAGCTCTAGGGATTCGATGACACCCTCTTCTGGCTTCTTTGGACACTCCCCCACCACACACACACCTCCTCACACACATAAATGCAAATAAAAATAAATCTTCAAAAAAAAAAAAAAAAAGGTAGATTCCCCATGGAAAATGACCATCATCGTGGTCTTGCCAGAGATCTGTAGTCCACCCATCTGTGGTCTATGACACACTGGGTTTGTAAAATGGCCCAGGCCTTATCTTAAAAGCTAAAGAAGCAGTAGAATTTGTTGGAAAATAGAGGTAAAAATACTTTAATTTCTTCAACTTATGGCAGACACTCCCTCCCTTTCTCCCAGTGTCCATCCTTCCAGTTGGTTTTCCTTGGAGCCCACTCTTGCTTTCCCACCCGCATGTGCATGGCACATGGGTGAGACTTCCAGCTATAAGAACCGCATCTGGAACAAAGCTAGGAAACAAAAGCTGTATCCAGTAGTTTGCGCAGTAAATGGGGAGGTCGTACCCCCTCATCTGTGTGGATCCAGAGAAAGCAGCCATGACATTCTGCACTCATCAGTCCTTCTGGGAGCTTTGGAGATAACTGAACGTTATTCTTTTTTTTTTTTTTTTTGTCAGAATAAGCAGTTTATTTTTTAATGCTATTTATACTGCAAATACTTCCTAAACAGATTTTTAAAGGGCACAGATATGGGAAAACTGGAAAAAGAACAGTTAGTAGTAAGTGAGAGTAAGCAAGCATAAACCAGGAACATGTGAACACAAATGGAGCACTGAATTTCTTGAAACCAAAGCAAAGCCAAATAAAAGCAGTTTTCTTTTTTTTTTAAATACTTTTTTTTTTCTTCAAGTTACATCTCAGTAACAAACCCCTCCCTATTCCCCCTTCCTATCCCGCCCTTCCACCCTCTTCCCCCCAGAAGTTTCCCCTTTCAGTCCAACAGATGGTTCCTTCTCTTATAACAGTAAGTAACTGAACGTTATTCTAAGATATGGTATGGAGCCTGGGGTTTGTCGGCAGTTGTAGTTTCTCTGCTGCAGCAATGAATGACTGCAGCTGACCCAGGACAGCTCTCCTTAAAGACTCCTTACAAGATGGCTCCGGGCTGGCTCTGGGGAGCCTGGGTTTCTGGAGGCCCTCCTCTCCACACCCTGACCCTGATGGATACGAGTGGCTCACTGAGCCTGTACTGCTCTCACAAATACTGGTTCATGTTGAGATCCTCCTTTCCTTCTGAGTACCTGCAGTGTAGCCTGTGCTAGGCAAGGGGTCCTGTGTGACCAGTCCCCAGAAAAGCCCAGGCACGGCACCGCTTGTGAGATTCCTTGGCTGGCAACATTCACAGCATATTACTGAAAGGTTAAGCCTGCTTTCCTCTGGACTTCTGCCCATCCACTGTTTATCCCCTCTGTTCATTCTGCTTTGTACCCTGTCAGTGCTGTGTATCTGTTGAACAGGAGCCAGGGTAGTAGTGCGTGTCTTTAATCCCAGCACTTAGGAGGCTAAAGCAGGAGGACTGAGAGTTCCAGGCCAACATGGTAGGCAGTGAGGCTCTTAATCGATCCATCAGTCAATGGAAACTGCCCTATAACTAGAAGTCATTGTGAGTGGTTGGAACTCTCTTGAGCCTGAGTCCTCCTGATGATCATTGAACCCTGATGGTGTTTAGATATATTGAGGAGTGAAGCACCAACACAGGCCAAAGCCTGAATGTGCCTTGAATTCACATTAAGTCAGATGAATTCAAGGTGAGCCAAAAAAAAAAAAATGTTATATGATTGTGTTTACATGAAATGTCTAGAATAGGAAAGTCACAGAACAGCATTAATGGTTACAGAAGCTTGTAGGGGAGGGGAAAAGGGTGGAAAGGAATCTTTAAGAAGTACAGAGAATCCTATTGGGGTGGAAAAAAAGTTCTGAGATTAGATAGTAGTGATAGACATTAAATTTCTCAGGAAAGCTACTTGATGTTGTGGGGGCTTTTTGTTGTGTTTTAAATTTATTTTTATTCTATGTGTATGATGTTTTGTCTCCATGTATGTCTGTGCAACACATGCATGCATGGTACCCACCAAGGCCAGAAGAGGACATTTGATTCCCTGGAGCTGGAGTTACAGATGGCTAGAAACTGCCATGTGGGTTCTGGGAGTTGAACCCGGGTCCTCTAGATGAGCAATAAGTGCTCTAACCACTGAGACACCTCTCCAGACCCTTGAAACTAGTTTTAAATGGTACATTTTGTATTATATGCATTTACCTCAGTTTTTAAAAAGCTGTGATAGCCAAGTGCATACCTATGATTCTAGTATTCAAGAGGCTGAGATGGGAGGATTGCTCCATTTGAGGTCAGCTGGGGCCACATGATAAGAACTTGTCTCAAAAAAAAAAAAAAAAACTCTTTGAAGTGTTTGTAGTTCCCTTTTTATGGTTGTGTTAGATCTGAAATCACCATAAGTTTTAGTAAAGTAAGTTCCTGGGTAAGCTTGTTTCCTGAAAAGTATGCTGTTCTTCCCACTTTGACACATTGTCATGCTGCTAACCTTACAGCCATTCCTGTCACACTTCTTCAAGACCGGACTCTGGCAGTTCTGGATGGACGTGCTTAATCTGTTCAGGCTGAGAACGTGACAGCTTCCTCAGAACTTTAGTTGTTTCTTTCCTAGTGGAAGTGGGAATCTTTCCTGGGTTTGTTAGTCCTTTATATGTTGGTTCAGTGAGTTACTGGTATAGTTGCCTGGCAGGTTAGAAAAATTCATCTGGTCATCTTTTTTTTCTTCAAAAATTTTAAGAGATCTTTGTGGTTTGCTTTCCATCTTTATGTCTGCCAACATTACACACACCTATAGTAAGGTCTGAAGAAGTGCACAGGATCAAGCATGAAGACCGCCCTTCAGAGCCCCTTGCCACTCCAGACTGCAGCGCTGTTGTGCCTACTCACTGACTCTGTGGGATTCACCTTTAACTTCTCAAGTAGCATGGTTAAAGCTGGGTTTTCATTTTAGTTGTGACTTGATCTCTTCATAGAAAAGATGAGAACTGCTTTCTCTCTCACCACTCTTCTATGGTCCCCTCCACTCACAGTTGTATAGAGGCCACATTGAGTTGAGAGACATGAATGGGGTCTGGTGGTACAGGGCCTCAGGTGGAGCACTTGGGAGGTGGAGGCAGAAGGAACAAATCAAGACAAACCTCAGCTTCATAGTTAGTTCAAGGTCTGGGCTACCCCAGACCTTATCTCAACAAAACGAAGCAAAATGATAGGAATTTAACTTGTGGGCTGGTGGGTATAGCTCCTTGGTCAAAGGCTTGCCTGGTGTGCACAAAGTCCTGGGTTTGATCTCTAGTACTACATAAACCAGGCCTGATGATACAGTCTGTAATCTCAGCATTTAGGAAATAGAAGCAGGAGGATCAAGAAATTCAAGGCCACCAGGTGCAGTGGAGCATGCCTTTATTTAATCTCAGCACTCAGGAGGTAGAGGCAGGAGGATCTCTGAGTTTGAGGTCAGCCAGCCTGGTCTACAAAGTGAGAGACCTTATATCAAGGAAGAAAAAGAGGTGCTTTGCAGATAAGCTGCACTCTGCAGTATGGCGTGCCATTCTTGTCCTTTTAGGTCACTATTTTGTCCTACCTGCACAGCATTTCACTCTTTTTTTAATAATTAGGCCACAATTATGAAAATTATAAGGTATAACATACATTCCCAGTGTCCAATCCACACATATTTGGCAACTGATATTAATATTCTATTATCTGTCTATCTCAGTGAGTTTAAAGTTCTATACTTAACTCAGTTTCCATCCTAACTTGCATTACCAACTTAAAAATATCTTTTTAGACCTAGACCATCCTTTTAATTCCTAAACAACTTAAATTTTAACTATGAGACTATAACTACCTAGTCACATCAGAGACCCAAGAAGGATAAATATATCTGAATAAACAGGAAGTACAGAGCCAGCATCTTCCAAAACTGAGAAATGACAGGCAACTGGCTGCCTGGACAGTCCCCAGTTTCTCTCAATACCTTAGAGCATCTGTCTTCAGCCTTTTGGCCCAGTATCTCTGACAGACATTAATTATAAAGCAGGAATTAGGAAGGACTTGCCTATCCTCTCTTGGCAGAGCTAGGCTGTTGAATTACCTGCTTCCAAGTTTTGTCCTTTTTGGACATCATTCTGTCTACAGTTGAAGCAAGAGCTTTCTCTTGGTCAGTGATAAGCTTGCCACTAATGCAACCATATCCAAATGGAGATTCTTCAATGTTCATCATCTACTTAGAGTAGAATGGGGGGTGCTGTCAGGAGCTGACATGTCTCATTATCAAAACATTTGTAAGTTAAGAAAACATCTTTGAATGCCATATTCTACAGATCTCTTGAGGTTTTTGAAGACCACCTATCTATCTCTGTATTTTTGGATAAGCATATGTTGCTTGTCTCTTAGCAACTTGATTTCTGATTAACTTAGAAAACATCTGTGATATACTGTGCTAGTACCTAACAAAAGGTACTAATGACTAAATAGTCATACAAGCTTGAATGACCATTAGTTTGCATTTCTTAATCATTCTAAACAGTTTGTGACAGTTGCTATCAAAAGGCCAAAACTTCACATTGCATTTTTAAGCATTACATAGATACAATACCTTAAAAAGAGTTAACTTTGATTTTGTATACATATACAAAGATCAATACCGATGTAGCCAAATATAAAACATGGAATGCTTCATGAATTTGCATGTCATCCTTGCGCAGGGGCCATGCTAATCTTCTCTGTATTGTTCCAGTTTTAGTATATGTGCTGCCGAAGCAAGCACAGCACTTCACTCTTGTTCATGATTGTGTACACCAGGCTTCCAGGGAGTACCCTGTCTCCTCCCATTTTACCATGTAAGTACTGGGATTACAGTTGCACACTGTGATGCCTAGCTTTAAATAGAAAATTCAAACTTGGGTCTTCACAATTGTGTGAAAATGTCTATAACAGAGTATTTTTATTTATAGACACTTGTATTTATTAATACTTAAGAAATACCTATAAAATACCTAAATCCTATAACCTAAAACCTATAATCTAAAAATCTATAATCTAAGAACACCCAATATTTAAGAACACTCTAATACCTATCTATGAACACTTAACTAACACTATTTTAACTTTCTTAAAAGGATATTAATATTCTTAGCATAGATCCACAGGATGACTTTGTTTACAGCAGTCCCTGCAAGAAATCCTTTTCAAAGCTTACTGTCCGTTGGCCTTACTTTGCCAGTTCGCAAGGCCAGTTTATTTTCACCACCAAATTCTGGCTGGTTTATAAAGTTAGTCTGTTCCAACCGCCAAACTGAGGCTGGGATTTTTCATCAGCTAAGACTCACCTTCATGGTCTCTTTGACCTGGGCAGACCTCACAGCCAAAAGCCTCTCCAAGTGGTTTCCAAACTCCACTTGCCTTGCTCACTTTTCTGGTGCTCTGCACTGTGCAGCCCTAAAACAGACAGACATCTTCAAGGAACTCTCTCTCAGAAGGTTTTATGCCAGGTCTTTGCATGACCTATCACAGTCTAAATTCTGTAAATGGCATACCTTGCTATGCACTTCTCCAGCATGACTTCTCAGTCAGTGAGGGCAGGAAGAAGAGAGAGACTGCATGGAATTCTCTGATTTATATATCACCTTATATCATGATCCTTGGCAGTCTTGAGGGTTCATGAGGTTTCTCGCAATGTCCAGCAGTCCTGTTGCTTCTCACAGCAACTGACGTCATCTGCGAGGCTTGCATGGTTTCTTACCAACACTCCTTCAACGGGACACAACTTGGCTTTGTCCATTTCAGCAGGTTAAAGGAACATCAAACTCCTCCTTGTGTGTTGCCAGATGCTAATCTGAACTCCCTACTAATTCACTAAATGCCTAACTTCTACCACAAACGTCCACTGGGCAGGAGAGTTTCTGGAGCTCATGAGCCAGCTTTCCTACCTACCCAAATCAATGAGCTCTAAGTGCAGTAAAAGACACTGTCTTAAAAATAAGGTGGGTGACAGACAGGATTTCTCAGTGGGTGGAGACAATTGTGCCCAGCCTTGACAACACATGTTGATTTTAGGGTACCCTGAGGTGACAGGAGAGAACTGAGTCCCCAGAATTTTTCTCTGACCTCCACATCCATGCTGTGGCACACACACACATTAATTAATTAATTAATTAATTAAACAAAATTTTTAAAAATAAGGAAAAACATGACTGAGGAAGACATCCAAGATCAACCCTTGGCTTCCATACACACGTGTGCGTAGACACACCCACACATATACCGCATACACAGAAGCAGTTCATTTACTTGCGTTTGGAGGGACAGAGCATAGCATCAGCATTAGCCTAACTCAGTCTGCTGAGGGCCACATGGTGGGTTGCATCACTAGATGTTTCAGGAAAAAGAAAGGATTTTTAATATGTTTACCTCAAAGAAAAGATAGCTATTTAAGGATGTAGGTAGGTATGCTTTTCATGATCTGAGCACATAGAATACATCAGCACCCTGTGATAGGCATCACATAAGTAGGTGCGGGAGTTAAAAATAAAATTTAAGTGCTACATGTGGTGGTCTTTAATTTCAGCACTGGGGAGGCAGAGGCAGGCAGATCTCTGTCTAGTGAGTTCCAAGACAATCAGAGCTACAAATACAAACACAAACATAAACAAACAGTCACCGATGTGCTGAGCATGGTGGTTTACCCCTGTAATCCCACCACTTGGAAAGGGAGGCAAATCAGTTCAAGGTCATCCTCAACTACATGAGTAGTTGTGGGCTACATGATACCTTATCTCAAAAAAAAAAAACAGAAAACTTGAATTTCTGGTGAATTTCTTTGTGAATGGAAAAGTTTGGACATGATATCAGGCTCAAGAAGAGAAAAAAGTATTTTTTAAAAATATTGGGCCAAGCATGGCACTCGCCTTTAATCCCAGCACTCGAGAGTTAGAGGCAGTTGGATCTCTGTGAGTTCAAGGCCAGCCTGGTCTACAAGTGAGTCCAGGACAACCAAGGCTACACAGAGAAACCCTTTCTTGAAAAACCAAAAGAAAAAAATGTTGGGTAGAGAGATGGCTTAGAGCCACTTGCTGCTCTTCCAGAAGACCCAGGTTCCGTTCCCAGCACCTACATGAAAACTGACAACAGTGTGCAGCTCCAGTCCTAGGGAATCTGAAATCCTCTTCTGACTTCCATGAGAACTGTCCACACATGGTATTTCTGTGGGCACAGTCCACATGGTGCACAGACATACATTCAAACAAAACACCCATACACAGACCATACCTAGAAATAATAAAAGCGGTATACAGCAAACCAGAAGCCAACATCAAACTGAATGGAGAGAAACTTAAAGCATTTCCTCTAAAATCAGGGACAAGTCAAGGCTGCCCATTCTCCCCATATCTCTTCAACATAGTACTTGAAGTTCTAGCTAGAGCAATAAGACAACTAAAGGAGATCAAGGGGCTACAAATTGGAAAGGAAGAAGTCAAATTATCCCTATTTGCAGACAATATGATAGTATACATAAGTGACCCCAAAAATTCCACCAGAGAACTACTACAACTGGTAAACACCTTCATCAAGGTAGCTGGATACAAAATTAACTAAAAAAAAAAAATCGGAAGCCCTTCTTTATACAAAAGATAAATGGGCTGAGAAAGAAATTAGGGAAACAACACCCTTCACAAAGCCACAAACAATATATCTGGGGGTAACTCTAACCAAACAAGTGAAAGACCTGTATGACAAGAACTTCAAGTCCTTGAAGAAAGAAATTGAAGAGGACATCAGAAGATGGAAAGATTTCCCATGCTTATGGATAGGTAGGATCAACATAATAAAAATGGCCATCCTACCAAAAGCAATATACAGATTCAATGCAACTCCTATCAAAATACCAACATAATTCTTTACAGACCTGGCCAAAAAAAAAAAAAAAAACAGTTTGAAACTTCATATGGAATAACAGAAAACGCAGAATAGCTAAATCAATCCTGTACAAAAAAAAAAAAAAATCAGGAAGTATCACCATCCCAGATTTCAAGCTATACTACAGGGCAATTGTAATAAAAACAGTATGGTACTGGTATAGGAACAGACCAGTTGATCAATGAAATCGAATTGAAGACCCAGAAATGAACCCACAGACCTATGGTCACTTAATTTTTGACAAAGAAGCCAAAACCGTGCAATGGAAAAAGGACAGCATCTTCAACAAATGGTGCTGGTCTAACTGGATGTCGACATGTAAAAGAATGCAAATAGACCCATACTTACCACCCTGCACAAAACTTAAGTCCAAGTGGATCAAAGACCTTAACGTAAAGCCCGACACATTAAATCTAATAGAAGAGAAAGTGGGGAAAAGCCTTGAACTCATTGATTGGTACAGGTGACAGCTTCCTGAACAGAATACCAATAGCTCAGGCTCTAAGACCAACAATCAATAAATGGGACCTCTTGAAACTGAAAAGCTTCTGTAAGGCAAAGGACACTGTCATTCTAACAAAACAGCAACCAACAGATTGGGAAAAGGTCTTTACCAACCCCACATTCAACAGAGGGCTAATATCCATAATTTACAAAGAACTCAAGAAATTAAATGCCAAGAAACCAAATAATCCAATCAAAAAAAAAAAATGGGGAACAGAACTAAACCGAGAATTCACTATGGAGGAATCTCTAATGGCTGAGAGACACTTGAAGAAATGCTCAACATCTTAATAATCAGAGAAATTACAACTCAAGACAGCTCTAAGATTCCATCTCACACCTGTCAGAATGGCTAATATCAGAAACTCAAATGACAGCACATGCTGCTGAGGTTGTGGAGAAAGGGGAACACTCCTCCATTGCTGGTCAGAGTGCAAACATGTACAGCCACTATGGAAATCAATCTGGTGATATCTTAGAAAACTTGGAATAGCTCTACCTCAAGATCCAGCCATACCACTCCTGGGTATACATCCAAATGATTTCTCACCAAACCACAAGGACATCTCAACTATGTTCATAGTAGCTTTTATAATAGCTAGAAACTGGAAACAACCCAGATGTCTCTCAACCGATAAATGGAATACTACTCAGCCATCAGAAACAAGGAAATCATGCAATTTGCTGCCAAATGAACTAAAAATGCTCATCCTGAGTGAGCTAACCCAGGCCCAGAAAGATGCACATGGCATCTATTCACATATAACTGGATTTTAGCCATATAGTACAGGATAACTATCCTACAACCAACACACCAAAAGGAACAGGAACATACTTTGTTACCTGTTAGTGGGACACTTTGCCCTAGTGGTGCTGCCATGTAGGCCTCCAGTACATGAAGAAGCTCTTAACCCTCATATGACTGCTGAACTGGGGGCAGGGACTGATATGTAGGGACACCCCACTCTGGAAGAGCAGGATAGGAGGGAGCAGGAGTAGAGGGTGGGAGGGGTGGAAAGAGGGCATTGTGATGGAGATGTAACTTGAAGTTATACACACACACACACACACACACACACACACACACACACACACACACACAGCCAAGAGTGGAGAGTAATGAATAAATGCATGCATGCTTGTACTTCACTGACTGTCCTCCACACTCTGTGGGGTGGGGGCAGCTTGTGGAAAGGTACTACCCACATTCAGGGTGGATCTTTCTACTTTAATTAAACCAATTAAGAAAGTCTCCCACAAGCCTTCCTACAGGCTAAACAATCCATACATTGAGATTGTCTTCCCAAATTGTGTCAAGTTGACAGTTAAAACTGACCATCACAAATGGTTTTCTCTAAAATATTTTTTCTCTCACTAAAAATACTCAAGGGTCAATATGATGGGTCAGAAGTGTGGAAGGACAGAAGTTCCTCCTAGAAGTTGTCTTCTAACCTCCACATCATATGTATGCACGTACACACACACAGTGTAAATGAAAAAGAAAGTTATCCAAGTTGAAGTGATAGAGTGTCGTAATATGAACAGAATTTTGTTGTTTTCTGCAAAACTGTCTTTCCACACAAGCCAGCAGTGTGGGTCTAATTCATTTGGATCCAGGATCCATAAGGATTTTAAAGCCATGGTAGCGAGTCATTGCTCCACTGGAGCTTGGAGGGCTGTGGTATCATCTCTGAACTCAACCTCGAGAAAGATGACATCTGAACCATGATAAGGAATGTGTGAAGAAGGGAAACAGCTGACATACCTGGGCTGAGCCTTAAGGCACTATGCTAAGTGAAATCAGCCAGTTGCAGAAGTCACATACTGTATAGCAGAGACAAATAGTCTCCGTGTTCTTGAAGGATGAGTATAAGGTGGTACAACCTTTGAGGGCAGTTTAGCAGAATCCATAAAAATTTGTTCCACATATGTAGCAACATATGCACGCCAGGATAGTTATTTGGTACTCTTAACAGCAAAGCCTGGCAGCAACAGAAGCAGCTCTGAGCATTCTCAGTGGGCCATCTTATGCTTTTAGAAGAGAATGAAATACACACTGGTGAGGGATGAGAGAGTGTCAGCTGTTGATCATGTGATAGAAACTGCTGTGGGTGCTATACCTGTTGCAGGTGCATTTAACCTTAATTACAAGCCTGTGTGTTCCATGTTGTGTCACTTTTCTTGTTGCTGTGGTAAAATGCTTGACAAGAAGCAGCTTAAGGGAGAAAGGATTTATTTGGGCTCACAGTTTGAGAGGATACAGTCAGTCCAGTGTGATGTCCATGGCCACAGGCAGCTCATGGTGGCAGGAATATGCAGCTAGGGCCCCTTGTCTCCTTACATCTCTGTGGAGCAAGAAAGCATAGGAAGAGGCATGCCAGTGACCAGGTGACTTCCTGTTTCTCTCTTTTTGTTGGGCCAGGACCCCAGCCCATGGCACACTGCTGCCTGTGTTCAGAGTAGAACTTCTTCCCTAAATCAGTATTCTCCTGAAGCATCCTCATAGACACATCCAAAGGTGTTTCACTAATGCCCTAGGCATTTCTTAAACCAGCAAGTTGACTATCAGAATTAAGTACCACACAAATGCATTTCAGAGATGTGGAAATTAAGGCTTTAAAGGTTAAACAGTCACTAGTGAGTGACAATGGTTTGGATACACTCTCCTAGTCTCCTTATTGTAGCATTTTATCTACATGTGGTGAAAGGACCTACCTCTAGTTAAACATGGTACTATTTGCACAAAAACAGGTGTGTATGTGTGTGATGTGTGCTCACCAGGCAGTGCTGTCCATGGAGCATATGATAATGTCCCTGGTCTTTGTCCGCAGTGTCTGATACAGTAGCTGTAGATGAGATGGGGCTATTGAGTACTTCAAAAGTGGCTAAACATTATCATAATAATAAAAAAGATAGTTAAAAAGTGGCTAATGGGATTGGGGAATTAAAATGTTTACATAATAATTTCAATTAATTAATAACTATTGTACTGGCCAGTGTGAATGAAAGCAAAAGAAAAGACTAAATTGTGTGGTTTTCAAACCTACCTTTAAAAAGCTTCTGCAGAAATGGTAGTTAGAGGAATAGGTTCTGTAACTAACCATTTCAAAACCACTGATTCAACCCAGGCACTTGGTAAGAGACAGGAGACTGAAGGCCAGAAATGGTGAGTCATCTTCCTGGAGTCATAGTCACACCACTGCTTTTATGACAAAGGAAAGAGGTCACAATCTGAGTTGTTTTTTCCCTCATTTAGGTAATAGAGGAAAGAAAGAGCAAGCCTAGACTTTTGTCTCCTGGGTTCTCAGAACTGTGTAAGGAACCCTGCCAGTGACTCATTCTTTGAGGGCAGCCACATATAGTCCCCTCTTCTTCTCAGACTCCAATATGTCCTGTCCTACCTACTGATTTGTATCTGGTACACAATACAGCTCAGGGACCATGTTTCATTATATTTGTATGTCCCTCCGTACTTTATACACAAAGCAGCTGGTTATAGCTACAGATACAAGAGCCATGAGCAGATTCCACTCTGTATGGTTTGGATATAAAATGTCCCAATTGCTCAAGTGTTAATGAATTGGGCCCAATGGTGGTGGTATTAAGTGATGATTAAATTATGGATGTATGGTCAAGCTCATAGCTGAATGAGTATTAGGAGGTAGGGCCTAGTAGGAGGAGTTGGTCGTTGGGGTGGGCCTTTGAAGGGTGTATCTTTTTAATATTTATTTTTATTTTTATTTTTTGTTCATTGGTGTTCTGCCTGCATATGTGTGTGTGTGTAAAGGGGTCCTCTGGAAGAGCAGATAGTGCTCTTACCTGCCAAGCCATCTCTCCAGCCCTGAAGGGTGTATGGTGTTCTTACCTTTGACTCTCCTTTGCATCCTGACTTCCAACAAGTGAGTAGCTTTCCCTCTGATGTACCCTTGCCACAGGTATAAACAATGGGCCATAGCTGTGAGCCCAAATGAACCTTTCTTCCTTTAAGTTGTTTTCTTAGATGTTGTGTGTAACCGAACTTTTAATTTATTATTTATTACTTATTTATTTAACAAACACCAACAATTTCTTAACTATTAATCCTATAAATTCCTACAACCCCTTTAACCTATCCACTAAACTTATTGATAATTATAACAACTACTTTCATAACCTTTTAGAATGATACAGTCTCTGGGGCAGGTCCTCAGTTGTCAGGAACACAGTCTTTGTTGTAGATTCTTTAGATTATGAGACTGACGCGCTACCTACTGCGCTAACGAGGCACCTTGTTGTAGATTCTTTAACACACTTAGCAGTCCTTCTTTTGGATCTCTCAGATGTAGGTTTGTCAGGGTAGTTGGTTATTGTAGTCTCACCTTAAATAAGGCTTCATGCTTTCTTCTCTGTGGGAGACCCCAGACGTCTGTAGGCCAACTTACTTCTTTTGAATCAGGAGCTCAGCTACTCTGCCTCAGTCCTTAAAGCCAGGCACCGTTTCCTTTAGGCCACTGTTTGGACAGATCAAACCCCTCTAGGCAAAAGCTGAGCCACAGGGTCCAGTCCTTGGCCTTTTGGTGTCTTGCTCAGGCTTTCTTTGCTCACCGGCTTCTTTCTGCTTCAGGGAGAGAGCTGGCCATCAATGGCCAGCCCTTTTTTCAGCAGGACTCTTGGAGCTCTCTAGCATCAGGGGCCTCTTCTTCTCTCTGGGCTCCACGCACTGTCCTCAAATAGGAGGAACTCTGTTTCAGCTTAATTTGGGCTCCGCCCACTTAGCAGCTGAAAACAATGTCAGGCCAGATACTTTGTTTTAAGTCTATTGAGTCTTTCCTGTTTTCCTGACTTCAAACTTGTTTTTCAGTCTATTGAGTCTTTCCTGTTTTTGCTGACTTCATGTTGATAATGCTCTTCAGGCCCCGAATTAAGAGAGAGTATCAGAAACTCCTATATATTTTCTAAATCTAATTTATCTAACTCCTACAGTTGTGCTATACCATTAATGCTGACTGATAAATATTCCCAGCCTAGAGAGTTGAATCATTGGTGAAGATTCCTTTCTAACTCCTTGAGTGAATTAGTCGATGTAGATAAACTTCAGTTAGAAGGAACTGAGGACTTCTGGGATGCCTGGGCCTGGAAGGAGGGTACCAGTACAACTGACAGATGGCCATGTGCTTTTTAGACAAAGTAACTGGAGAAGAGCAAAGTTAGTCACTGAACAGAAGGTGGCTGTATTAGTTACTTGTCTCTCCCTTGACATGACTCCTAACCAAAGTAAAGGAAGGAAGAGTTTACTCTTGCCTCACCATTTGAGGGTACAGTCCACCATGGTGGGAAGTCAGGGAAGCAGGGACCTGAAGGGGCTGGTCACATTGCATCCACAGTCAAGAAACAGAGAGGGATGAATGCTGCTCTTAGCTCTTTTTCACCATTTCATTCAATTCAGGACCCCAGACCAGGAAATGATGCTACTTGGACTTAGGGTTGTCCCCCACTCCATAACCCTGCTCTAGAAAACCCCTGACCCATTTGCCTAGAGATTTGTTTCCATTAGGATTCTAAATTTTCTCAAGTTTTTTCTTTTTTCCTTTTTTTTTTTTTTGTTTTTTTGAGACAGGGTTTCTCTGTGTAACAGCTCTGGCTGTCCTGGGCTTGCTTTGTAGACCAGACTGGCCTTGAACTCACAGTGATCCACCTGCCTCTGTCTCCCAAGTGCTGGAATTAAAGGTGTGTGCCACCACGTCTGGCTATGGTTTTTGGTTTTTTTTTTTTTAAACAGGGTTTCTCTGTGTAACAGTACTGGCTGTCCTGGAACTCACAGAGATCCGCTTGCCTCTGCCTCCGGAGTGCTGGGATTAAAACTGTGCACCACCATGCCAGGTCAAGATTAATCTTTATAGTAGTAGAGGAAAGAAATTTGGGGGAAGAAAATTCCAGGCTTCTCTGGAGGCGTAGGTCGTAGTCTGTCCTGGGGATTCCTTGTAGAGAAGCATTAAGATGCTGTAGGAGAGGCATCCACTGAGTCGAGACCTGTCATGTTCCTTCCCCAGGGTTGGCTGTGTAGAGGTCAGCACTACTACTGAAGCTACCCCAGGGAAAAGCGGTTCTGGCAAGTGTTTGGACTAGCCACTTGGGTTTGGAGTTACTGCACAGAGGGCCTAGAGTTCTCAGTGACCCTAAGCTAGTGTGAAGATGAGGAGGCCAGAGAACCTCAGGAAGGAAATGTGGGTGGAGTCTACTGTTTTTTTTTTTTTTTGAGACAGGGTTTCTCTGTTTAACAGCTCTGGCTGTCCTGGACTCGCTTTGTAGACCAGGCTGCCCTCGAACTCGCAAAGATCCGCCTGCCCCTGCCTCCCAAGTGCTGGGATTAAAGGCGTGCGCCACCACCGCCCGGCTGAGTCTACTGTTTTTAAGTACAAAAAAAAAAGGAGGAACCTGAGGGAGAAGCAAGAATGCTTGAGTCCTGTGTTGATCCTTCTGTGTTGTTTCAGCAGAATGTCACTCACAGTGTCATTTTTTAGGCTATGGTTTACTTGAATCACACTCTAGAAGTATTGGTGTGCAAGCACACTATGGTGGCATCCAGCGAGGGGCTGCTTACTGAAGCACCCAACAGAAAAAGGCAGAAAAGCAAAACTTCCTGTACCACAGAGCCCAGCTGGGGCTGGGCAGACACTGGTCTTTTCTTTGGCCTTTTCCCCCTTACTTAGTTCTTCAGTGAATTAGGTGGTACCAGCCTGTGATGAGGGAAGATCTCCACTCACAGACCAATCTCCTCCAAAACACCAGGAGCACTCAGAATTAATGCCCGCCCGTTCACATGCAAATTTCCAGAAGTTGACATCTAAAATTAACCATTTTAAGCCAACAACTCAGCCATTGTTTCCGTTTCAGGAATAGACTGCAGTATCTCCCTGAACATCTCTAGAGACAGGACATCCCCAGTGGAGTGCTCATTCTCTACAATCACTTGGCTCTCGCTCTATAAAGAAACACATATCCCTTCCTAAACTGACTAGCAGTACTCAGTGGTTAGCTCTCCCAGGCTTCAATCCCCCTGTTCCTCCAATGGAAAAAAAGACTGAGAGAGATTGTTTTAACAGTGAGCTTGTCTAAGTTAATCTCTACCCTTAATGCAATTCTGATTAAAACTCTAATATAATTTCTTTCTCCTCAAATTTAACAAAATTTTTGTGAAATTTATCTAGGAAAGATAAATAAAAACAGCTAAAACAGACTGACGAGATGACTTAGTGGGTAAAGGCATTCACCAGCGAGCATGGTGTCTTAGTTCATTCCCTGGAGTCCACATGGGAGAAGGAGAGAACTGATTCCCACAAGTTCTCACATTCATACACACATAAATAGGTGTTAAAAAAGAATAATGATGAGACTAGGCTTGCCATATTGGGTTGAAGCTACAGCGTGGGGCTAGGGAGATAGGCCAGTGGTTAGATCAGACACTGTACAAGTCTGAGAACCAGAGTTTGGATCCTCGGAAGCCGTGTAAATGCTAGGTAAGAGGAATGTCCTGCCCGCAGTTCCAACCTCAGAAGCTGACACATGGTGATCCCCAGAGCAAACTGACTAGTAAGACTAGCCAGATATACCAGCTCTGAGTTTAATTGTGAGCCCCTTCATCAATGAATAAGGTGGGAAAACATTCAAGCATGATTCCCAATATCAGCTCTGGGTTTTTACATGTGACAAAATCAAGGCAGCCAAAGATTAAGGGAGCTGGTCATACCCACAGACACACAGAGAAGACACATGCATACCCACCTGTCTGCTTCCAAGACTCAGCTTTATTCCTCTGCTTTTATGCAGTTCAAGGGCCCCTGCTTAGGGGTGCACTAGATCTTCCCACAGACAGGCCCATACACCAACTCCATGTGGATAATCTCTTACTGAGATTCTCTTTCCAGGTGATTCTAGGTTGTATAAAATATTAAAGAAACATAGTGAAGGTGTTCTAGTCATCTATTGCTAAATAACAAACCACCTTAAACTTAATGGGTTAGAATAACAACCGTATTGCTATTTTTTTCTTGATAGATCCACAATTTAGTTTTCATTTCTTTGTTCCACGATATCTGGAACCTCACATGACCAGAGGCTAGGACAGTTCCAGTGTGCTGCATTCCTCCATAGAGTTCCTCACAGCTTGGAAGCCCAGACAGAACTTTTTTTGAGTGTTGGACAGAAACTTCAAAATTTCTTATGACTTGCTTGGGACATTCCAGAAGTCACTTCCTGAATATGCAAACCAATTACTTAAGGCCATTCTAGATCCAAGGAAAGTGACTTTGGGCTTCTGAACTGCCGATTTCAGACCCTGTAACTTTGCCTGAAGAGAAGCATCTTCATCCCTCATGAGACTGAACATCACTTCCTGTGTTTTAGACAGCATTGTCTCTTTGGTTCATTCTGACAATATTTACTTGACCTATCACTTACAGGAATTTATTCTAGTCATTTGCTGCATATACTTTTTTAATTTTTGTCATGTAGAAACTTAATTATGTAAGCGAACTTCTCAGTCCTTTTACATGTTTCAGTTATGTGCTTTTGATGCTTTACTTCCCCAAGATTATGATGCTAATGGTTTTTTCCTAATATGTTGAAAAAATGTTTTATTTATCTACTAACAGCTTGCTGCTAAACAACAAGAGAAGGGACCCTTCTGTCTGCCTAGCCAGTTTCCATACTGTAGCATTGGGACTTGGCATGGGAGCCAAACAAAACAGGAGCAGAAGAGACAACAGGCAGAGAGGGCAGCTGGGCAGCTCATTGTGTGGGAAAGAACAGCCAGAAAAAGAAGAGAGCCATAAGAAGCAGGGGCCCAGAAGCCTCTCATAGGTATCCATGAGTCCATGGCAAAGGACTCTGCCATAGAAGTGCAGGGCAAGTGCTTGCTGGCCCTCTAGGTAACCCAAGATTGAAACAGAGAAGCTAGAATTGAAAAGGTACATACATGTCTTAGAAGCAAGGACTGGCTTGCTGACACACAGGCAAAACAGATACTGCAGGCCATATTTGTTTCTGTTTCACCAGAACCCAGCTATTTATGCTTACACCATCTTACTACATCTTCAAAGTAGGTTTGATCCTCCCTAAACTGTTATTATGTATGCTCAGACTCTGGGAGGAACGAACAACTTTTTTTTTGTTTTTTGAGTCACAGTTTCTCTGTGTAACAGTACTGACTGTCCTAGAACTCACTGTGTAGAACGGGTGGCCTTGAACTCATAGAGATCGGCCTGCCTCTGCATCCCGAGTGTTGGGATTAAAGGTGTGTGCCACCCCTACCTGACAGAAATAACAACTTTTATCCTCTATATCTATAAATTGTTAGTTTTACAACTCCAAAATATAATACCTTAGTCCAATATCAGATTTGTGACAGTAAAGTTCTATCTCCCTGAGACATCCCAGGGGTAGGGACATTTAGATCACCATACCTGGGACAGCTGGCTCCTGAGGAATGAATGTACAGTGTGCTCTAATCTGCCCCTGCCTCTTTCCCAGAAGCTTTGTTCTTTTCTTTTGATCTATTTTCAGCTTCAGCCCTTAATGGCACACACAGTCCACACAAAGGAATCAAAGAGAAGTGGTTCAAGCTCCTCAGAGAGGATAGAGTTGTGAGAGAAAAGGTCATTGCCAGATCCAGCTGTGTCCTCAGTGGAACTGAGCTCAGGGCACATTTCAATCGTGTTCTGTAGCTTCTTTCCCCTGTGGCTAATGTTTCCACCAGATGTTACTGTTTCTAGGCAACACAAAGCAAGTAAGATGAATCTTCTTAGAGCACATGGTCTGGGAGGTGGGGTTTTTCTTTGTTTCCTCCCCACTGTGTTAAGAAGAGTCCAGCCTTCGTTCACCCTTCTGGAACCGTGGCCGTGCTCATCTGCTCCAGGGCTACCCTTGCCTATTCAACAAAGTTAGGGTCTTAGCCTCTTGTGTATGGTCCATGTTTTCATTTTTTGTTTCACTGAGAACAATTCTGTATCTTACAACCTTTTTGTTTTTTAATCCCTAGCCGGGTGATGGTGGCACATGCCTTTAATCCCAGCACTCAGGAGGCAGAGAAAGGTGGATCTCTGAGTTTGACGCCAGGTTGGTTTATAGAGTGAGTTCCAGGAGAGCCAGGGCTATACAGAGAAACTCTGTCTAGAAAAACCATTAAAAAAAAAAAAAAAAAAGTCTACTTTGGAGGTGCTTGGAATGGTAACTCTTATATCTGAGATTTCCTTTCAAAAAAAAAAACTTGGAAGCTAGGTGGTAGTGGTACATTTGTTTAATCCCAGCACTTGGGAGGCAGAGGCAGGTAGATCTCTGTGAGTTTGAGGACAGCCTGGTCTACAGAGCGAGTTCCAGGACAGCCAAGGCTACACAGTGAAACCCTGTCTCAAAAAAACAAAACAACACAAACAAACAAACCAAAAAAGCACTTGAGAGATAGATGCAGGTGGATCTCTGAGTTATGGACTAGTCTGGTAGACTTAGGAAGTTTCATGATAGCCAGAACTACATAGCCCCTGGCTCAAAAAATAAAAACTGGGCTAACTTTAGGAAGCTCAGTGTGGTAGTTCGAATGAGAATGGTCCCGTAATTTGAATGCTCAGTTCCCAGTAAATGGAACTGTTCGGGAAGGAGGTGTGACCTTGTTGCAGAAGGTGTGTCACTGAGGGCAGTCTTTCAAAAGAGTTGATTCCCAGTGCTAGATGATTGTGGATCAAGATGTGAGCTCTCAGTTATTTCTTTGCTCCATCATGGACTCTAACCCTCTGAAACCATAAGTCCAATCAAATGCTTTCTTTTATAAGCTGCCTTGGCCATGTTTATCACAGCAATAGAAAAGCAACCAAAACAATCAACTGTTTTGCTCCTTTTCCTTCCTGCTCAATGAGGATCACTTATTCCTGTTTTCTACCCCCTAGGGCTCTCTGAGACACACAGCTCTCAGCACTCTGTAGATGGGTTCCCAGAGCACAGTAATGCAAGCCCTATGGCTCTTCCAACATGACATAAAAGGAAAACATCTGACAAGGCACTTGTCAGCTCACCTGTGTTGATTTATCCTCATCCACATAAAACAAAAACCATGAACATGAACAAACTGTGCCACACCAACCAGGGGCTACCTCATTCACAGAAACCTGCCTCAGTGATTGGTAGTGAAGCCACTTTTGCAATAATCACAGAAGGCAATTTTTGAGATGAGTATGTCTCTTCACAGGCTGATGGTCATCTGGTTAGTAAATGTTATAAGTATACTCCTTTTCAGCTGTTTAGCTAATAGGATGAATTGCTCACACTCTTAGTATTCAAATGGTATTAGAGAGCATTTCAGGACTTGGGGTATAACTCAATAGTAGAGTACTTGCCTACTATGCATGAGTTCCTGGATTCAATATCTAGAGCTGAAGAAAAGAAAAAAACAACAACAAAAGCCCCACTTCCTCAGTTCTCTTAAACCCCTAAAAGCTAGAACCATTCCAAATAGCATGCAGGGAAGGACTGAGGCTGTCTTGCTAATAAAAAGGGTAAGATTTTTATTTGACAGTCTGACAATCCTGGAGTGCAAATAAATAATGACATACACCATAACTGTTTTGCATCCATCTCTACCAGTGTCAGAACAATAAAAAGTCACAAACATGGGGAACAGTTTACATGTAAGAGAAACATTTATGACCCAGATGTTGGATTTGACTTCCTGAGTGGATTTGGACTTTATAAAACAAGCCCTTATTTTAAAAGGTAGGGATACTTTCATCTCCTCACAGTTTCCATGTGCACATATGTGCTACTGATGTGTGTCTGCATTAAAATGTCTAAGGTTTGCTTTTTCTTTTTGGAGAAGGGCAGCAACACTAGGGCCAGAACCTGGGAACTCATGTATGAGTGGCAAGTTGTTTATCACTAAGCCAACCCAACTCTGAGTTCAATCCCCAGTGCAATCAGTCAGTTAATTAATCAATCAATCCATAAAGCCAAATATATCTCATCCCCAGGAGGGGTCCGCTGGCCAGTGTGCTCCGAACCATTGCACCTCTGCTCTCCTAAGGGGATAATAGGTGATTTTGTTCCACTAAGAGCCTGTGAGCTCTTAGCCCTAATGTATTACTTATTTGTAGTCATAGGGCAAGAGCTGTTCTTAATTGGGATCTCATTAACCTAATTTGGATGACTGTGGACTGCATTTGTCCACTCAGAGTACCTCTGAAGATTTTGCCAGTAAAGGAAAATGAAGTTTCATATTGTTGTTTTTCAAAAGACACAATTACAACTAATGTAATTATAGAACTAACTCATTCTTGTTCAGAGCAGCCTCCACTCTATGAAATAGAGCAAGAGCCCTACTTGTTGTGTAAGGTAGAAACTGTGGTTGTATAAGGTAGAAAGAAGGAAGGCAAGCCACTGTAAACAGCACAGCTAATGGACTAACATCCAACACTGCAGGCGCCTTTCTTATAGTCAGAAAGCAGAGGAGACTGCCTTCTTTTGCTGAGATGCCCGAGTGACGGTCTCTTTTTGGCTTACTCTTGCCAGCTGGGGCCTAGTGTAAGTATTTCATCTAAACCAATGGCTGTTGTTCACTGTTGGAAATAAAGTACTAACAAACTGAAGAGACCAGTGGAGACAACATTTTAAATATATAATTCTACAGAAAGGAATACTAGCAAAGAGAAAGGGCAAAAATGGCTGGCGTGCTTATTTGGTGCAACACTAATTTCTAAAGACCCCAAATTCAGAGAAATTCCTGTCCTCTTCTCTCATAGTCCAGGACTTGTTTCTTCCCAAAGTCCCCATCTCATTGTTTTATAACACAGCCCTTTGTCTAATGAAGCAGCCCCTCTTCTCTGATCACGGACTCGGCTGTGTAATTGAGTCCCTGTAGCATTCCAACTCTGAGTTCTGAGACAAGCCAGTGCTAGCCACCAGTGAGGGAAGGGAGGGGCCTGGGCCTCCTGTTTATCCAAGACTCTGATGAACTCTTAAACGCACTCATGTTGAAAATGGACCATCACAATCTATTTCTTACATCGCAGAATTACAAATAGCATAAAATACACATGAATAAATGTTGTAGCATTTTGGGAAGAGAAAGATGTACCAAGTTTTGTTTAAATGTAGGTATAAATTTGGTAGAGAGGGAAGAAAGGAAAAAAGGACAGACAGGGAGAATCTGGTCTCTTTGGACTCACATGTTCCTCAGCCAGATCCGCTTCGCCAGAGCAGGGCTGGTGTACTCCACCCCACCAGCCTGTGTCTGGTTGCCTATGGTTCTTGGTTCTTTAGCTCACAGGATGAAAGAGTGAAAGCTCAGTGTAGACTCTCTCCCATCTCCACCTTTTGTTCACTTTCCTCCTGCATGTGAATAGAGCAGACTGCTGGGTCTGCCTCCAGTGTGGTCCCAGGCAGAGTCCCTGCAGAGGTCGTCCTGGCCCACTGCCATTTTTCAAGGTGGTGTTCATAGCAAATAACACGTGAATTTCAGAGTCCCTTGGACCTGGAATTCTGATTTCACTCTGGCACTAGCAGTATTTTATGCTGCAGCTCTTGTGTGTATTAAAATGGGTGTGACACTACTTACTATATATGGCGGTTCTGAGGAGTGAAGGAGACAGCACATCAGAGGCTCGGCTTGGATCACTACCGTGGCCACCCCACCATTTTTGGACCTGCGGTTCAAGCAGCCCTCATCTCAGTCACTGAGCAATTTGTCCTCATACATGGATGAGGTTTTCTGTTGTAAATGACATGGCAGGTTAGTGCTGCCTGTGGAAGGGCTGTCTCCTGGTGTGGTGCCCCTGTTTACTCACATGCCACAGCTATAAAGAATAAGCCCCAAGTCTCCTGAAAAGAAAATCTGACTTTGCTGCCTCCAAGTCATAGACACGTGAGATGTGAGTGGGAAGCTGTGGTCTCAGGCACATGTGTGTGCGAAATGTTCTTGTGATTTGGAAAATAGGTATAGCAGGTTTTAAAAGCTTTAAATGGTCAAGGCAGAAGTGGCGCACACCATTAAGTCCAGCACTTGGGAGGCAGAGGCAGGCAGATCATTGAGTTTGAGGCCGGCCTGGTCTACAGACTGAGTTCCAGGACAGACAGTGCTGCACAGAGAAACCCTGCCTTGAAAAACAGACAAACAAAGACTCTAAGTAGGGGTTAGAGAGTTGGCTTAGCAGTGAAGAGTACTTATTGCTGTTGCACAGGTGTTGGGTTTAATTCCCCACACCCAAATAACAGCTTGTAACTATTTGTAACTCCAGCCCCAGGGATTTAAAACCCTTCTGGCTTTCAAGGGCACCAGGCATGCATTCAGCACACATAAACACATACAAATAAAACACTCATATCCATAAAAAATGATAAAATAAAATTTTAATGTTTTGTGGTTTTTGAGGCAGGTTCTCTCTATGTAGCCCTGGCTGTCCTGGAACTCACTCTGTAGACCAGGCTGGCCTCCAATCCAGAGATCTGCCTGTCTCTGCCTCCTAAGTGCTGGGATTAAAGGTGTGCACTACTACCCCCAGATAAAAAGAAAGAAAGAAATGGCTCTAAGTTTGAGTTATAAACCTACCTGGCTCAGACTACCACTGTACACTGTGTCGCAAGATGGTTTAGTGAGCAAAGACACTTGCTGCCAAGCCTGATGACCTGAGTTTGATCCTGGAATCCAGATGCTGAAAGGAATAATCTAACACCTGAAGGTTGTACTCTGGCCTCCAAATGTGCACACGACGCACTTGTGTGTGCCCACAGACACACACACACACATACATGCATATACACACGAAATAATAAATGTTAAAAAAATTAACTGCATGGCAAAGAAAAGGAAGGGAATTTGACTGTAGTAAGTGCCCTCCCCAGGCCGGCCTGCGTCTGTGCCTCTCCTGGAGCCCCCCTCCTGAACTGTGCTGCCCACATACAGGGCTTAAGTACTTCAGTCTTTGAATTGAGTAGATGCGTACATGTTCACAGCCTGTTTCTTTCCTCTGCTTTTGTAACACATAGATTTCTTCAGAAAATTTAAATCCAAGTATTTTCCACACCCATTGGGTAGCCTGCACTCAAAGAGATGTGGAAGTGAAAAATCCAAATGCTCAGCTTCCCAGTAGCCCTGAGTGATACACAGCTGACCTGAAAACTGAGATGGGCCCTGCAACAAGGGCATTCTAGACTTTTGTGCAGCGTGAGTGCCCAGCAGCTGTTCCGAGGTTGGAGTGGCCCAATCATGCAAACCAGCCTGGAGCGGTATCACCATGGCAGCCTGTTGCTTTCAGCCAGATGTCTGTCCCAGCTGAGTGTAATTGCAGGGCAGACTGGAGAACATTCCTGACGACCCGTGCTGTAAGGAAGACATCTAGGGGCACTAGGCCTGTGCTGCGATCTGACTAGAGCAAGAGGCAGTTTGAAAGAAAATTGGGGGCTTGAATTTGTGGTGTCTCTGAAGTTGGATATGCCACAGACTTACCACCTTTTACAGCCTTGGTTTCTTTTCTTATCAAATTAGGCCTTTGCAGGGAGGTAAGGTTTGGGAGAGGGGGTGGCACACACATTTAATCTCAGCACTGGGGAGGCAGAGGCAGGTGGATCTCTGAGTCTGAGAACAGCCCAGTCTACAGGGTGAGTTCCTAGACAGCCAGGTCTTTCCAGCTCTCCAGGGCAGTCGGAGCTAACTAATTCTAGCACCGCGTTTGGCCATGGTGCAGAGAGGAGGAGGGGCTGCCAGAGTCTACTCTCAAGATGAGCCAGTATCACCTCTTTTGGTCTTTGCCTGTCTTTTTGGCCCAGCTTCTCCAGAGAAGAGTGTTGTGGAGAGAACCTAGAGGGCATTCCTATAACCCCTAGTGTCTGTGGGGAAATCCTAAGAAGGGTCCCCACATTTGCCCAGTTCTTCACATTGTAACTGAGAAAACTAAGCTTGCCTTGAGTTCTTAAGCTCAGTAATAAGAGAATTTACAGACTCAGAAGAGAGCTTGAGGACAATTTTATTAGAGTTTGGAAGGGAAACATCAGAACAGCAAGCTGAAAATCCTGGCTCCCAGCAGGACAAGTGAAGGTGGAAATAGACATGCCTTTCATTAAGAAGCCCAGAGAGTCAAGACATACGCAAGAGTGTTGGGAAGAGGATCATAGTTCAGAGAGCAGCCAGTCTCCAGGCCATGGGTCTCAGGGCAAAGGACTGTCCCAAGGTTACACAATGAGACATAGAAATAGAGTCAGCTTCCTAGGAAAGGAAGAACACTTCTAAGAATGCACACAGCTGTGAGCTGATGGGAACAGGCCAGCACTGCCTCCCTAGGGCCTTTAGACCACAAGGCTTGTTGTGTATTTTATCTGTTGGTTGGAGAAGGACTTTAGATTTTCAGCCATAGGGGTTTGCTAGAATTCCTGTGTCACAGGGAGTTTAGTTTAAAAGTGTTGTATATTGTAGAAGACACATATTCTACAAGAATAAAATACAAGTTTAAGTCAGTATGTGATTATGTCAATCCATGATCTCACAAAGGGCAAGGACCTGGAAAGCCAGGCCATGTTTGTCCCAGGAAGACATCCTTTGTAACTTGCTCTTTTGTAACTTACTTCAAAAAAAAAAAAATATGCTGAGTATGTTGGCACACACCTTTAATCCCAGCACTCAGGAGGCAGAAGCAGGTGGATCTCTGTGAGTTCAAGGCTAGTTTGGTCTACAAAGTGAGTCCAGGACAGCCAGGGCTGTTACACAGAGAGACCCTGTCTCAAAAAAAAAATTGGTTATATATTAAGAATGAGATGAAAAAAGAAAAATTTTAAGAATGAATGTGTCAGATGTAGTAGTGCATGCCTTTAATTCCAGCACTTGAGAGGCAGAGGTAGGTAGATCTGTGAGTTCAAGGCCAGCCTGGTCTACATAAAGAGTTCCAGGACAGCCAGAGCTACATAGTGAGCCCCTGTCTCAAAACAAACCAAAAGAATGAATGTGATGGTGACTAGATTAAAAGGAAGGTAGTGTGAGGGTATAACCATTGAGAACCAACAGCATCAAAAGAAAAATAGAAAATCAGAGCATGAAGCAAGGTTACTACTGCTGATATATTTACATAAAATTGCCTGAGCAGATTTACATAAATACATCCTGCTTTTGTAGTGTAACTGGGTGGCTGCAGTTGTCTTATCTGGTATATCAATAACACATATAAAGGATTTAATAGGAAGGCCTATATAAATCCTGAATTATTGCTTGTTGTATTTATTTTTTTATTTAGTTAGTTAGGTTTGGTTTTTTGGTTTGTTTGTTTGTTTGAGACAGGGTTTCTCTGTGTAACAGTATGGGATGTTCTGGACTCACTCTGTAGACCAGGCTGGCCTTGAACTCACAGAGACCCACCTGTCTCTGCCTCCCAAGTACTGGGATTAAAGATAGGCCTGTGCCACCAAGCCCAGCTTAGTTTACCTTTTTATTTTTTATTGTGCCAATCATTTTATCCCTGCACTTTCCTGCTGGGTGTTTAATAAGATCATGTGGTTATTATTTTCTTAACTGTTAAGGACAGTTGTCACTTGAGAGTTGGGAGGGACCTCTGGCTCCTCTCATCTTCTGTTTAGCTAGTTTGCCATCTGCCGGGATGGGTCAGAGCCCTGCTGGCCATGGGCCTTCCTTTGGAAGCACAGGGAACATAGCTCTCTGTTAACTTTCCTCTTTGCAGAATGTACACTGGATCTTCATGTCCTCTCTGGTCTTGGGGACAAGTGACTCCCAGAGATGCAAGACCCTTTGATAAACGCCCCAGGGCAAGGACCAAAATATTGGTCTCTGTTCACATTGGCATAGATCTCCAAGTATGGTTGTTGAATACCCAGAAGGCCCATTCCACCAGTACTGCAGAATAAATCATACTTTAAAATGTAGCTGTTATATAGCACTTAGATAAAGGCTGACAGGGACAAATGTTTAATAAATCTGATGTAAGACTGTTAATGAGGAGCCTGACACTCTTAGTAGAAGCTATGAGCAATTATTTTGTCTGTGTGTGTGAGGCTAATTCCCTGGACCAGGGCCATCACATAGTAAGCCAATCACTTCCTCCAAGCAGCAGGGATGTCTTTGTACCACTTGCGTATCCGAGCTGTGGCGACCCTGACTAAGACTGCTTATCTGACTGCTTTGTTTTAAAACTTTAATTGCATCATTTCCTAAAAGGAATGGTAACTAAGTTGGCTGTTTTGATTAATACAGCCATTTACTTTTAATCCAGTTTGGTATCATGTAAACATAAAAACTTATAAGCACATATAAATAATATATATGAGCAGTCATATATAAAGATAGTATCCTTAAAAATACTAAGGATTTTGTATATATTGGCAGTTTTAGGTTAGACAATTGATTAGATCCTATTTTGTAAAGGCATGAGCAATTTGATATGCTTTCTCTGTATAGCCCTAGCTGTCCTGGACTCACTTTGTAGACTAGGCTGGCCTTGAACTTCCTTTGGAAGAGTAGCCAGTGCTCTTAACTGCTAAGCCATCTCTCCAGCACACATGAGCAATTTTTTTTTTTTTTTTTTTTGAGACGGGGTTTCTCTGTGTATCTCTGGCTGTCCTGGACTCACTTTGTAGACCAGGCTGGCCTTGAATTCACAGAGATCTGCCTGCCTCTGCCTCCTAAGTGCTGGGATTAAAGACGTGCTGCCATACTTGTAAAATTGTACTTATAAATACTTGTAAAATTCTACTTATAAAATTAGAAAACCAATAACTTTAAAGATATAGAGCTTAGCTGGATTATTGATAAGGCTTAAACCAGACTGAACAGACACCTTTGGTTTGGTTTTTAAATCACATTTTTAAGAAAACTTTTAGTTTAAATTACACAAAATAAAAATCTTGAAAAACCTGTTTTGTGAAGGTGGAGAGTACATTATAGAAAGGCAGGGGGTTGTTTTTGTTGTTGTCTGTTTAGAATAGGCAATCATTTTTGTTAGATTTACTTATTTTAATTTTACATGTATGAATGTTTTGCCTTTATGTGTATGTACCACATGCATGCCTGGTATCGTTGGAGGCCAGAAGAAGGCTCCAGACCTCCTGGAACTCCAGTTACTGATTGCCACTCTGTGGGTACTGAGACCCAAACCTAGTCCCCTGCCAAAGCAGCCAGTGCTCTTAAATGCTGAGCCATCACTTCAGCCTGAAAATGGTGAATTTTAATCTCGATGTTGTAACTGTAAGTTAAAGTTCACCTTAGAATTGTAAGGTGTTATTATCATCTTAATATTTAATAACAGTCATTGTATTAAATATAAATTTACTCAAATTTTGAATGCTGCTGTTTGTTGGTATTTTATCTCCTATCATCCTACCATGAAAGGAAATTTAATATTTGATAAACATGATTATCATTTTTACATGTTCTACAGCTTTAGTAAAAACTTCATATTTAACATGTAAATCTTAAAAATGTTCCTGAAAAAGAAAGCCATTACAGTTAGTCCAGAATGTATTTACAATGTGCTTTACAAAGAGCATCCCAACTAACATGAAACATTTTTATGTCCTATTATTTTTCATTACCTATGACTATTACAGAAATGAAATAAAATTAGTAATATTTTAAAGGGGTTTGGAGAAAGGAATTTATTATTTTAAAGCCCTGTATTCAATATCAGATTTTATAACCTAATGAAACTCTTATCTTATGATTCCAATAAAAGTTGTTTTATATAAACAAATAGCATTTTAAGACTTTATAAAACCTTTAATAGATTCAAAGATACACTTTTAATGGGCTTTAAGAAGGAAAGTGAATGCCTTACTTTGTAAGTATATACTTGTAAGGCCTTTTAATATATCCCCAAACATTCACATTTACACACACTTTTTTTTTTTAATTTTTTGAGACATGGTTTCTCTGTGTATCTCTGGCTGTCCTGGACTCACTTTGTAGACCAGGCTGGCCTCAAACTCACAGAGATCTACCTGCCTCTCCCTCCCAAGTGCTAGGATTAAAGGTGTGAGGGCACTATGCCCAGTCATTACACACACTTTTAAAATAGGTATGTTCCCATCTCTGCCTTGAGTATCTCTAGTCCTGTAAGGTAGTTGTTCCTGAAATGGGTTCTTCAGGTCTCTTTGAGTCTGTGGAGCCCGAGGTTCCTGTACTATCAAAAGTTCTTAGGCTAACAAATGTTTGTGTTAGGAAGTTTTAGAATTAATTTTTTTAAGAGAAAAACAGAACAATAGGACTGGCCCAAGGAAAAAGTTACATTCATTCAGGAAGGCAAGAGCTGCTGTTAAAGGACACAATCGGAGTTTGGAAGTCCCCATAATAAGATGGAATCAATATAGGAGACAGGTGTCCAGTGTGGACTAGTTTCCTAGTGCTGTTTCAGGGATCCCCAGAAAAGGATTGTTGCTTTTTTTTTTCCTGCTGAAAGTCTGTGATTGAACATGGACTCTAGTTGTTCCAGAATGTCCAAGCATTCTCCTTAGAGGAATGCTGTAAACCTAAGAGTGGACAGATGACAAGAAGCTTTACTCCTAATGTGTTCTGTGGGACTTGGTTTTCTCCTTTTGTTATTTCCTTTAGTGTTGCTGATCCTGGTAGAGAGCCACTGTTGTAGAGGATTGTCCACTGAGCCAAACTTCTACCATCTCCATGAGTTCAGCTGGAGATCCTTGCAGCCGGGCTTGTTGGCTGATGATTTCCCTTATAAAGAGGGAACAGGGAGAATTAGGGGACACCGATCCTCCCAACCAGGTGTATGCAGTTTAGCCTTAATTTCGTGTGACATCAGGGAGAGGCAAGTTCACAGAACTAGCAAGGACTTAGGTAGCAGGGCTCCATCTAGGTGGCCATAGAAGAGTTTTCATCCCCACTGAGTGCAGACTGAGTGTGGCTGCTTTAAAGCCACCCATGTTCCAGCCCACAACCCTTCACATGAGCCTAAAGAACTTGTTGGTTTCTCATAATAATCAGCGGAATTGCACCGCATTCATTTGACATTGCTTATGTCCCCTTCTGGGAAGGAATTTTACCAGCAGCCATATTGACCCTTATTTGAGGCACTTTAGGTCACTTCCCTTGATTTTTACAAAGTAGGTCCAGCTGTAGGATGATATTAGAGTTTAAGATTTTATCTTTTGGCTGATTTTCCCCTCTCTCTGTTTGTGTTGAGCCCAGACAGTATTATAATACAATATTAAACTCTGTGGGGTTTTTTTGTTTTGTTTTGTTTTTTAGATTCTTGGGATCAGACTTTCTAACTCTTGAGGCTACATGGTAGTCTCAAGTGCAAGGAAATAGAAGGCAGATTTCCCATAATGATATGTCTTAGTTAGGGTTTCCATTGCTGTGAAGAGACACCATGACCAAGACAACTCTTATAAAGGAAAACATTTAATTAGGGATGGCTTACATTTCGGAGGATTAGTCCATTATCATCATGCTGGGAAGCATGGTGGCGTGCAGGGCAGGCATGCTGCTGGAGGAGGAGCTGAGCATTCTATATCTTGATCTGAAGGCAGCAGAAGGAAACTGTGTCACTGGGCATAGCCTGAGCGTATGTCTTATGTATGATTTCTTAATACATCAAAGCCCACCTCCACAGTGACACACTTCCTCCAGTAAAGCCACACCTACTCCAACAAGGCCACACCTCCTGATAGTGCCACTCCCTGTGAGACAAGCACTCAAACACATGAGTTTATGGGGCCATTCCTGTTCAAACCACCAATGATCCATGGCACATTTTCCATGATGATCCTCCTAAGGAGACAGAGACAAGTGCTGGAAGAGTCTCTAGAGTGGAAGGAAAGGGGGATCCCCTCCTGCCTACTGCAGGCCCTCAAAGACACCAGGCAGAATGCCCTACTTTCTGTCTTCTGTCCACGAACATATGTGGAGGGACACAGGGGTATAGCCACAAAAGGATTAAAAACACTAATTTTGTGGCCTGAAGAGATGGCTAAGTAATTTAGAGCACTTGTTGCTCTTGCAGAGGACCTGGGCTGGATTCCCAGCACTCAATTTTTTTTAAAGATTTTATATATATATATATGAGAGCTGTATCTGCATGTACCCCTGTATGCCAGAAGAGGGCATCAGATTCCAGTATAGATGGTTGTAAGCCACCATGTGGCTGCTGGGAATTGAACTCTGGGTCTCTAGAAGAGTAGACAGTGCTCTTAACTGCTGAGCCATCTCTGCAGCCCCCCCCCCTCCAATTTTTAAAAGGAAAAAGAATACTGGTTTGTGTTCAAATGCTCTTGGGCTTGCTTTCCTCCAGCCAAGATGTTTTGTTTGGGAGATGGGGAGTTAACAATATTTTTTTTTTAGATCTTTGAGTTTTGTACAGTTTCATACAATTCATTTACTACCCTCTCACATTCATCCCATAACCACCATCTCTTCCCTCACACCCAATTTTGATGTTTTTTTCTTTTCTAGTTAGGTTTGTATTGCTGTGATAAAGACCACAACCAAAAGTAACTGGGGAGGAAAGGGTTTATTCGTCTTAAGCTTTCACATCACAACACATCATCAAAGGAAGTCAGGGCAGGAACTGGCAGAAGCCATGGAGGAACACTGCTTAATGGCTTGTTCCCCATGGCTTGTTTAGCCTGCTTTCTTACATAATTCAGGATCACCTGTGTAAAGAGAATCTCTTGTGTACTGTATGGAAGCATCACCTGTCAATAAAAAGCAGATGGCCTATTAGTTTAAGCAGAAATTAGAAGCTGGGACATCCAACAGAAAGAGTGGATTCTGAGATAGAATTGGAGGAGGAGATTTGCCCCAAACTCTGAGGAAGACAGATGCATGAAATGTAGGAGAAGTAACAAGCCATGTGGCAGACATAGAATAGAATAAATAGAATAAACCAAAGCTTATGGCCTAATCATTTCTTCATAAATAATAAACTGTCAGAGTCTCTATTTCTGGGAGCTGAGATGAGGGTGGAAAAACACAAAGTTGCACACCTATCCAGGGGTGGTACCACCTACAGTGAGCTGGGCCCTCCTCCCACATCAATCATTAGTTAAAGAAAAAAAAAATAAAACAATCCCACAGACTTGTCTACAGGCCGTCTGATGGAGGCATTGTCTCAACTGTGCTTCCTTCCAGATAACTCTAGGTATGTGTCAAGTTCGTAAGAAACAACCAACACATCTCTCTCTGTCTCTCTCTTTCTCTCTGTGTCTCCCTCTCCTTTCCCCATGGAGTCCAATTTGTGTTGCCCAGCTAGTGTTGGGAATGGGTGCCTGGGTGGGGTCAACCTACCAGGGGCCACATCATTAAAGAAAACTGACTCTCCCTCTCCCAGCAGCTGTCAGTGCTGGTAGCGCTTCAGCTAGTGGTAGGATTTCACAACTTCTCTCCACCACCACCCCCATTCTGGAACTTTGTCTGGTTGGTGCTTGAGAAGATCTTATACATGCTATCACAGTTGCCGAGTTCATATGTGCAACTGACCTGTTTCCTTAGTGCTGTCGACCACCTTTGACTCTTACCATCTTTCCACCTTCTTTTTCCATGAAGATCCCTGAGCTTTAAAGGTAGGGGTATGATATGTATATCCCACTTAACACTAAGTATTCCACAGTTTCTTATTTTCTGCACATTGGCCAATTGAGACTCTCTGTGTTAATTACCATTTACTGCTCTAAAGCTAATTAGAAAGTGGTCGGTTAGTTCCATAATGTATCTGCCACTATTGCACCAGCAGGTTTATCTTGTGAGGCCAGTCATTCATTGTAGCTTTCAGGTTCACAACTGAAAGAGAATGTTGGTTGTTTTTTTTTTTTTTTTTTGAACCTCTGAAAGCATGCATAGGCACTACCAGTTGAGTACCAGCTTGATTTCTCCATGTTCTGTTACTTAAGTATGTGGTGTCTTCAGCAATAGGGTTTAATCTCAAGTTCTGGAGGGTAACCGAGGTCATTGGTAATAGCCTATATATAATAAATGCTTTGGGATCTATGTGACCCCATTGCTGGCCAAGATTTAAACTATCCCACAGTTCCCACCCCCCAGGATAAATCCTTAGGGAAATAAGATCTCTATCCTAAGAAGCTCTTTAAAGACAACAACAAATAAAAGGAAAAAACAGTAAAAACAATGTCTGAACTTTGAATCTACAATTTTAGACAAGAGATGATTTGGTGTATGAATAGCTTTGTCCTTTATATTTTTAAAGACCACACAGATTAGAAATGTAGATGTGTTGAGGCTTTTCCTGTGAATCTGATGCTCAGGAGAAATGTCTTATCACAGAGGAGTCATTTCCATACCCATAGAGACAAGTCTGTCCACAGTAAATGAACAACAAAGAACTGAGGGCAGTTAGGACATAATAGGTCAGAAGGGAAAGGACTTATCCAAGAGATTCATTCCTTCAGGAACACTCAGCCTGGATTTTATCATTTTAAGCTGTGCTCCTGTGATGTTTCGCTCTCTAACCTTTGAGTCCATTGGGTTGGGATCCCAGACTTCAAATCCTTGTCTCTTTGACTGTTATATTCATTTGTGTGGAGATCAGAGGACAATTTTCAGGAATCGTTTCTCTCCTTTCGCTGTGTGGTTTCTGCAGATTGAAGTCAAGTGGTCAGGTTTGACTGCACCCACAGTACTAAGTCCCAAGCCCCTGGGCATCTTTTAAAAATTGAATCTTTAGGAAGATAACCTTGTTTATCACTGCAGTGCATGCCAGGCAGCAACCCCGACCAATGACCTGTCCTGCAGGAGGAGCCTCATTCCCCACTGGAGGAATGATCCTTGCTTGTTCTCTGTGATAGCAGGGAGACTGTTGAGTCTGAGGCTTCTCTCGCCCCTGGGAGGCTGCTCTAGTTAAAGGCAGGGAATATAGAGCAGGAGCAAGTATAGCTTGGACTCCGTGCTCTTGTTTTTGGGTTATATGTAGTTATGGTGATAGAGATAGTAATAATGGTGATGATAGTGATGGTGATGATGATGGTGGTAGTGATGGTAATAATGGTGGTAGTGATGGTGATGATGATGGTGGTAGTGATGGTAATAATGGTGGTGATGGTGATAAATACTGATGGTATAGTGGTGATGATAGTGGTGATGAGGCTGGTAGAGGTTGTAATGGTGGTGGAGGTGATGATGGTGATAGCAATGATGCTGGTAGTAGAGGTAGTGGTGATAATGATGGTAGTGATGATTGTGATGATCACTCCCCCTTGACCTATAAGTCTGGGAAATGCTAAATATACAGAGTTCATCTGGGGAATGATTTGAAGCAAGATTTATATCATGCTTTAATGGTTCCCCAGGGTATAAGCAAGAATTCCCATGGTCTCATCTTCCCCTCCACATATACTTGTGAGTGGATGTGGACCACAACAGGCCATTCCTGCTACCAAAGTTAAACACATCCCAGAAAATGTAGTTCATTATCTTGCACAACCCAAAACCAAAGATAGGCACCTGTAGCACATTGTCTGGCTCATGTCCTTGATAGTACAGTGTGGTTAACACTGTCTTTTCTCTCTCCACAGAACATTGATATCACTAATTTCAGCAGCAGCTGGAGTGATGGACTGGCCCTCTGTGCTCTGCTGCACACCTACCTGCCTGCCCACATCCCGTACCAAGAGCTGAACAGTCAGGAAAAAGTCAGTCACTACCTTCGCCACCCCACTTCTCCTCTTGGAGAGCAAACAGAACTTCTGTGGCAATGTATTACCTGATCAGAGGGGGAAGCCTAACAGAGCTGAGGTGGACATCAGGAAGGGCGGCGCAGGGTTAGGCTGGGACTGCAGTGTGGGGTCATATCCTCAGCAAATGTGTTTCAGCTGCCCTTTTCAATGCATGTCCTTTGTTACCAAGAAAAACAGTGAATTCCAGTTTACTGTAGTTGCTAAAGAGTTCTATCACCTGCTTTCTAGAGGAATCCCTGGTTTGTCTGAGGCCTTCATTTTTCAAAGTCTCTTCCAGTGCTGGGAGTGAAGGTAGGAAGGATAGCAGAATCCTCTTAAAGAGGGTCCATCTTTTTCTTTTTAAACTGATTGTATTAGACCTACCCATTAGCCTTATGAAAAATCCACCAATGTAAATGTTAATGTCACCTAACTATGTAGGCCAGGCTGGCCTCAAACTCACAAAGATCTGCTTGCCTCTGCCACCTACGTGTGGCCAAGGCATTTGCCACTGTGCCTTGCCTAATCTTACACTCTAAATACCTTTCTAGAGGGCTGACAAGATGGCTCAGTGAGTAAAGGCACCTGCTCCCAAGCTTGACAACCTGGGTTTAATAACCAGGACCCACATGGAGGAAGGAGAGAAGCAACTCCCACAAGTTGTCTCTGATCTACACACACACACACACACACACACACACACACACACACACACACACA
>CAJQZJ010032004.1:7801598-7813022 GCA_907164525.1 Lophiomys imhausi | reverse complement strand
CACACACACACACACACACACACACACACACACACACACACACACACCACACATGCACGCACGCACATACACAGATAGATAGATACATGATAGATAGATATAGATGATAGACAGGTGTTATATAGGTGATAGATAGATAGGCAAATAAGTAAATAAATGTAATAAAAATTTTACTTACAAAAGAATAGTGTTTGACTAAATATTTGGATACCAGACATAACCAAGTTGGCACAAAAAAATTTAACCACCACAGAGTATCTTGCAGGACTGTCAGTGTGGCTGATCTCAAAGCACTGGTCCAGCATGTACCAGACCCTGGATTCAATTCATAACATTGAAAAAGTAATTTTTTTCAAAGCATTTCCATGTGGAGTGCTTTGTAAACTGTGAAACAGGCTGAGTAAGATCATATAATGTTTAAGTGAAAAAATATGCAATGTATCATGTTAAGTCTGAGATGTCTAAAATATTCAAGTGTTAGGCAGGCAAACAGAAAATCTGGAGTTCAGATTGGAAATCACAGCTAGAAGAATGGATGTGGGAGGAATCTGTGAAGATTTGTGCTATGTAGTGACACTTCCTGAGATGAAGCCGCATTCTGTGTTTGGACTATCCAATAATGTTGGAAGGAAAGATACAGATTCTGTATGAAGCTGTGAAATTGAAGATCAGCCAGTCCCCCTGATCTTAAGGGAACTGTCTTAAGCAACTTTCATAACTATAGAAAAATAATTGAGACTGTGTATGTTATAAAGAAAAGAGGTTTATTTAGAGCTTTTAATGCTGAAAATCCAAAATTGAGGCAGTCAATTTTGGCCTCTCATGAGGGCCTCATGGTAGGTAGCATTATAGCAGTGAGACCATATGCAGAAAAGAGACTCAGGGTTAGACAGGAAGCCAGAGAGATTCAGAGGCCAAGTTTGCTCTTTTTATAATAATTTGCTCTTACCAAAAGTAATCAGTGTCTCATGAGAACTGCATTGATCTCTTCAGAGAGTAAGATTCCTAGTCACCTGCTTTATTCACATCCTAAAGGTTTCATTGCTTCATATGCTGGTGGCCGAGCTTTCAGCACACCAGTCTTCTGGGACATCTCAAGCCTGTCCACAGCATGGTAGAAGCACAGAGAGGAGAATGATCCAGCAGAAGGAACTAGAGGGGCGGACACCATCCGCCATCACAGAGGCCAAGCGCACAGCAAGGCATCTGGCCTAGGTTACAGTCCCTCCCCTACCTTCTTGATTTTCCACCCCCCTCTGGTGTAATGTTACAAAAATAATTATGTAAATAGTGAACATAACAAACTTCAAAATAATTAGCAGACCTTCCTAAAATTATAGAAGTTAAGCTTAAGCACCTATTCACACACACACTCTAAAACCTGAGTCTTCCTGAAAGTGACTAGTTTATCTCTAGTCAACAGGCCTGGCTTGTTGGTCCTTGAATCAGTTCAGATCTGTTGAAAAATAATGGGCCTATGAGTATTTGCTCGCACACTTTGTATCATGAGCATTGCTTCCTGGTGACCAAAACCCCTTGTCTCACTCTGGATCCCTCAGATTCCCACCCTAGGCACCCTGCCAGCTGCCCAGTGGCCTCTTGCAGATGTGGAAATGTGCATCAGGGCAGGCTGACATCAGTATTCTTGTTTCTGTCACCCTTAAGGGACAGGGGCCCCTATTTCCCACACGTCTTGTTGAGTTTCTTGTTCTGGATCTTTGCTGATGTCATCAAGGAGTACTAATGGTGATGGACCACAAGAAGGTGATCAAGGAGTCAGCTTCACATAACAGTAGTGTCACATTCAGATCTGTTTGGTTCACAGTCTCCCTGTCAACTCCAGTTGAGTTTGAGTTCTAGTACCTAGGATTCTGTCAATAACCACTGGCCCACTTCCTACTCCTGAAGAAATAACTATCTGGGTCCATGCTGCCTGCACCCTAAGTGGAGAAGCCATGGCTACAGCTCAGGATGTGATGAGCAGGGCTGGGGTGTACTGAGAGGGGCCAGACCCATCCATTACAGAGAGGCTTGTCAAAATGAACCGTCAACAGAGGCCCATCAATACAACATCAACTGAGCATGCGTGGAACTTTTGATGAGGGTAGTTTCCATGGGCAGGTTTCCCCAGAAGGGACATGTTTAAAGTTGGGCTTCAAAGGGAACATGACTACCACAGATCCTTTTGGATGAGTAAGCATGGTCCAGACTCTGCCTGTAGTCTTTTGTACTCTGTATGAGGGGGTTGTTGGTTGCTTGGTTGTCTTTGTGGGATATACAGAAAAATATATTGTTTTTATTAAATATATATTATAGAGAAATATATATTATAGAGGAATATAATGTTTGTAAGAATCTATTAAAATTGAAATATAGAGAAATATAATGTTTGTAAGAATCTATTAAAATTGAAATATAAAAATAGTACCACAAAGGATCTGAGCTCAGTGGTAGAGCCTGTGCTTAGCATGAATGAGGGCCTGGATGTTACCCCAGCACCAAAGAAAATTAGTGAGTCAGAATTAAAAATAAGAACCAGGCAGAGTGGTACATGTCTATAAAACCAGCACTTGGGAGGTGAGGGCAGGAAGATCAGGAGCTCAGGATCATCATTAACTACATAGTAAGGTTGGGGCCAGGCTTGGCTACATGATACAATGTCTCAAGTAAACAAAGATATCTTGTATGGTATTAAAGGGATATGCAATCACAGGGTCTACAAACAGTAGCTGGAAGGTTTGGGTAAGGTATTTTGTTTTCATTAAAAATACAGAGTCTTCAGATGTCAGCCTGTGAAGTTCTTCCACGTGGCCCAGAATCAGGTTATAGAGTGCGGAGTGATTATGTTGGAATCTGAAATCGAATATGAATGTGAGTCAGATCCTTTCTCCCACTTGTTTGCAGAAAGATGCTGTCCCAGTAAGGTCCTGCCAGCCAAACTGGATCAAATTCTGCATCAGATAGGAACAGATTGTCCTAAACTAGAAAGTCCCAGACTCACACCATACTACACACAGGGCAGGCACTGAAGAATGGCCGCTCACTCTGTCCCCACCTGCATGGCAGAGCTTCCACTGAGGAAAGCTCATGGCCTGAAGACATTGGGTCTGCTCCCCTGCCTCTTCACTGAGTATACTGTCATCTGGTCTCTGGTCTCAGCATAGCAGCCACAGTTGTGTGCAGTGACAGGGTATTAGGATAATGACCCCTAGTCACTGGTGCCCAGCTACCATCAAAATGGGCAAAACTCATTTTTATGAACAAATAAAACAGCCCTGTCATGTTCCATGCTGTGCTATTTCAGAGCATTTTGAGGCAACTTTCTAGTATGGACTATTTATTCCATGTTCAATTTCTGCTTACAGAACATGCTTTCATTTGAATCATACTAGAGAGTCTTAGCAGAATTCTAATTAAAATATTTGGTTTACAAGTGCCGTCTCTTTAGACGTTATTAGTACCCCATAATACAAATTAAAAGAATAAAATGCCATGTTTAGCCTGACACATTTGGCAAGTAGGGATACCGGACTGGCAGGAGGGGAAGGGAGAACATGATTATTGGAGCTAAAAATGGTGAGCCTTTTTAGGAAGTGGTTTGGCATTACAATCTCATGAGCCATAAGAACTGTTTGTATCTCTGCTTCCTGAGCAATGTAACCTAAAAATTGACTTTAAATTTAAAGTCCCAAGGACTTGAACATAAGAACAAAGGCTCCATTAGCCCCAAACTAGGGATTGCTCCCCTAGTGTGGGCTGGAAGGACCCATTTACCCAGTCTGCTCAGCATATCAGAGCAGTGTGAGTTTTCCCATTCTTGCCCATCAGTCTCCCTAGGTGTCAAGGAACAAGGTTGGTGGGCTGGTCAGTATCACCATGGATTAGCAGCTTTCCAAGGTTACGCCACAGGCTAGAAGAAAGCACGCATAGACACGTCTGCTTTTCCTCTGAAAGCGTTTATACAGCAGCAAGCTGACTTCAGTGTCAAGGCAAACCTTTTGGTCTAGGGCCAGACGTTTAGACAAGGCAGAGTGAAGACCTTGGGAAAATGGAAACAGAAAATTTTGTATAAATGACTTTCAATTCTTGGACTCCAGTGATCTTCTTCCCTAGCTTCTTAAATAGCTGGGGTCACAAATACATGTCCAGCTTATGTATAAAGTTTAAATGTGACTGTGGTAAAGTGCTTGCCTAGCATGCATAAGACTTTGGTTCAAGCCCTAGTACTGGGGAAGAAAAACTAAATGTATCAAATTGCAAAATCATGCACAGGACATAAAGTGTGAACATGCTTCTCAGTCATACTTAAAACATCTAGTTAAATTTCTAAAACTTAATAGTTTTCATATAAATTATTGAAGCCAGACAGCATGACAAGTAATTGAAATTATCTTTACGAAGAGATGTCAGAGGATAGCCAGGAAGAATCTGAGAACAAAGCTCCAAACTAAATATCTCTGGGGAACGGGACTGTTAACATTCTAAGGAGGAAGTTTCAGCCTAGAATGCTCTGTCCAGCCACTATTAACTAAGCATGATGGTAAAAAGAGGGTTTTTCTGTATGAATGCATCTGGAAAATGTTTCTCCTCTGTAGCCTTTCTCAAGAATGTACTTCAGTGAGAGATGAGGTGTAACCCTTCAGTTGGTAAGAGGCTCTGGAGGGTTCTTGGGATAGAAAGATTTCTTTGAACAGTAGTAATGACTAAGAGCTTCAGAGTTTGAAAAGGAGAAAGTAAGAAATGACACAAGGACACCTAGTCCAGATGTGAGGCAGACCCTCCATGTGAGGACAGAAAAGCAGCAGGCTGCAAGGAGGGAGTTAGGAATTTCACACAAGCACCAAAAGGATAAGAAACCAAGTTCTCCAATAAGAGAAGTCTGGAGCCAGCAGAAATTATAGGAAAAAACAAACCTCAGAAGGATTGGGACTAAATCTCAACAAGTTGTCCTCTGACCACCACAGGCTGGCCATGGCATGAGTGCACACACACCTAAGAAGTAAATTTTAAATAGTGGTGTAGATGACAGTCACCAGGAGATTACTTTAAAAAATAAAGATAAATTAGATGCCGGTACTCTTGAGGACTAGGGTTGGGGGAGGAAACAGTTTTTCATTCAGTTATATTAACTACCTTCGGGTATAACTTTGATAATTTTTTTAAGACCAGGTCTCACTACAGAGCCCTGGCTGGCCTAACTCATAATCCTCCTGCGTCAGCCAGCATTGTGCCTCAGCATTGCGTCATCAGAGCCACACCCAGTTTGATTATCATTTGAGACATGGCCCTGTGGAAAAAACACAATACAGCAGAATGTGGCCAATGTCTTAAATCTTTAAAAAGTCACAAAGCAGCAAAAACATTGTCTTTAGTCAAGTGTCCGTGGTGTCACCTTCCCCTGTGTCAGCTGTGACCTGTTAGCAGAGCTGATCTGCATGGTTGGCACGGTGTTACTTGTTTTGTCTAGTGGGCAACTGTAGGTGTCAGTTGCTGTCCCTTCTCTCAGCCATTCTCTCTGTCTTTGTAACAGAAAAGGAATCTCTTGTTGGCATTTGAAGCAGCTGGAAGTGTAGGAATCAAACCCAGCCTGGTGAGTATCCTATTTTGTATCCTCTTGATTTTTTTTTTTTTCTGCTTCATGAGAAAGAACTTCCTGCTACTCACTAAATAGATAAATGACACTCAGGTCCTTCTGCAGATCATGATCCTAATATAAAGTTATCCATCCGATCTGAATAGGAGTTAGACTGGGGTGGGTGTTTGTTTATTGTTATCATTTTGCCTGAATGTGTGTCTGTGAACCCCATGTGTGCCACCTGAAACTAGAGTTACAGATGCTTGGGAGCTGCCATGTGGGTGCTAGGAATCAAACCCAGATCCTTCGAAAGAGCATCCAGTGCTGTTAACTGCTCTCCAACTCTAGGCTCAGAGTTTTTAAAATTAAGGTTTCATTAATAATAAATTTCAGTTCTTCCAAAACAATAAGCTAAATTATCATTAAAATCTTCTTGTTCAAATCACCAAGAAGTCTCAGTTAAGTGGTGGTGGTGGTGTTTTTGTTTTGTTTTGTTTTTAATATCAGCTGGGCATGCTGGTGCACACCTTTAGACCCGGTACTTGGGAGGCAGAGGCAGGCAGATCTTTGTAAGTTCAAGGCCAGCCTGTTCTTCATAGGAAATTGCAAGATAGCTTAGGCTATGTAATGAGACCCTGTCACAAAAAACAATAAAATAAAATAAAAATTTAAAAATATCAAATATAGGACTAGTGGGATGGCCAGCAGGTAAAAGAAAGCACTTGCCTCTAAGCCTGGTGACCCAGGTTCAGTCTGTGTGACTCGCCTTGGTGGAAGGAGAGACCCAAGTCCCAAAAGTAGTCTTTTGACCTCTCCTTGTGTGCCTTGGCTATACAAAAAGAAAGTGTCAAGTCTAGATGAGCTCTCAAAAAAGAATAAAATTTACGTAGGTCCCGAAATGTAAAACAAAGTGTAAACCAAAGCTATGAGGTATGAGCCAAGACGCTGTAAGGACCACACCTGCTCCAGGAGACAGGATAGCATCTGTCTACGCCTTTGAAAGGGGTTGTGGGGTAAAAAGGCCAAATGAGATCTGGAATCCAGATTTCTACCTGGAGCTCTTAGCTAGTGTGTGTGTGATGCAGGAAGCTCCTGTTGTTTAATGGCTGCTGAAATACAAACGGGCCGAATTACAAAGCAGACCAGAAACGGATTGACCTGAGCTAGCCCGCAGGTACACCAAATGAGAGGATTACCTGCCGGGACTGGAGGTAATAAATGTAACTGTCGTACCAATATATAATTTGAAGCAGAATGGACAGTTTTGTAGAGATACCAATATTCTCCAAATATTAAATATAAGCATTTTCTCTAAATCCTACTCAAAAAGTAGAACACTAAACATTTAAGAAATAGTTTCCAGCTGGAGAGAGGGCTCAGCAGTGGTATGCACTACTCTTGGAGAGGACCCAGGTTTGGTTCCCAGCACCCAGGTTGGGCAGCTCACAGCTGTCTGTAACTTCAGTTCCAGGGAATCTGACACCTGTTTTGGCCCTCCGTAGTCACTGCACTCTTGTAAAAAAAAAAAAAAAAACAGCAAAAACCCCACACTCAAACCCACCTATGTATACATAATTAAAGTTAATTAAAAATAAGCCAGGCAGTGGTGGCGCACGTCTTTAATGCCAGCACTCGGACGGCAGAGACAGGTGATCTCTATGAGTTTGAGTCCAGCCTGGTCTACAGAGTGAGTCCAGGACAGCCAGGGCTGTTTTACAGAGGAACCCTGTCTTGAAAAATGTAATTAATTAATTAATAACAATAAGTCTTAAAAATTAAGTTTTCATGTATCCGTATCTATTTAAGTACATACACGTTTTGGGGGTAGAACACAAGGGAAATGGCTTCAAAATGAAGCTCTGTAGTGTCTTGAGCTTTAAGAACATGTTCCTGCTCAGCCACCATGAAATGGGCATTTTACAGAAATAATGGGCAAGCCTTCTTGGCATCATTGCTATTGCTGCAGGGCCGCTGTGGCGTGTCCTCCAGGACTGACTGACTGTGGCTTGGGGACAATTCACTGTGGGTTTATTCGTTTAGCCTATGACATGCTGGCTTACTCAGGACATGTACTGGATAAGTCACCACAGGAGACTGAACTTCCAAAAGCAGGAACTTCAAGAGCCTTACCTAATGTCTTTCTAAACCTCCGTGAGTCCAGTAAGTACTGTTAGCCGCTTTTTATAAGTTCTACCGTCTTAATCCTCTCAAGTGGTGTGAAGTGCCCTTACCTTGTGGAGCAATCGTTGCCACCCTTATGTAGAATTCTTATCTTGCAAAATTAGGACTCTGAATCTGGTAAACATTAACTCCCAATCCCCACCCTCAGCCTGGCAGCCACTGTTCTGTACTTGGACTCTAAGAACACACCTATTTCAGACGCCCCATGAAAGCGCATTTGCTCTACCCTACCTGTTTCACGTTTGGCTTATGTGACATAGCATAAGATCTTCAAAGTTCATCTGTTAGAACTTTTTTTCCCCTTCCTTTTAAAGATGAATTACACAGTTTTACCACAGTCCATTCATCGGTTCTTCCGGTACTGACTGCTAGGATACCTCTACAGTTTATCTTTTCTGAGCAAATTCTGCTGTGAACCCGGATACTCAGGTGCCTTCTCTTTTAATACTAACAGCCCTGAGAACAGGGCAGGGCATAGACTGTTAGTAGTACATATGTGCTAGGAAATGAATGAAATAGGAAACTATAGTACATTTCTGGTAGATTTTTGTTTTAGATTCGTTTATTTTTATTTTATGTATATGAGTATTTTGTCTACATGTATGTGGCGTGTGTGGTGTGTGTGTGTGTTTCACATACATATCTGGTGGCTGTGCAGACCAGAAGAAGGCATCAGATATCTTGAAACTGGAGTTACAGGCAATTGTAAGCTGCCGGGTGGGTGCTGGGAACATAGCCCAGGTCCTCTGGAAGAGTAGCCAGTTCTCTTGACCACTGAGCATCTCTCCAGCCCCTGTGGAATATCTCTAATGTTCTTTATAAGTTCACCAGCACCAACATACTAAAATTCTTAGCCAGTCTTTTCAAAGTCAAGTTCATCTTCATTCTGGCTAGGGAATTTTTGTGTTCCATTTTATTGGTTCTATGCTGCATCCATAATAATCTATCTCTAGGTTATTCATACCAAACCACATGGGTTTTGTTTTGGTTTTTTTTTTTTTTTGGTTTTTCGAGACAGGGTTTCTCTGTGTAACAGCCCTGGCTGTCCTGGACTTGCTTTGTAGACCAGGCTGGCCTCGAACTCACAGAGATCCACCTGCCTCTGCCTCCCAAGTGCTGGGATTAAAGGCGTGCGCCACCACGCCCGGCTTGTTTTGGGTTTTTTTTTTTTTTGCTCCAGAGTTGACATACCAGTTGCAAAGGGTTCTTACTGTCTGTATCCATAGCTGTCCAGCACACAGGTGCAGGATTGTCGCTGAATTCACCTCTTCTCTTGAGTGAATGATTAACCAATGCCTTTAGCTAAAAGTCCCCCTGAAAAAGGCCTGCTTTATCTTTAGTCGGGGAAAGAAGATATCTTCCAGATTTAATGCTACCTGGAGCTCCTTTTTATTTCCTATTCAAAAAAACACATCCATTCACATATGTGGTGGATAGACACAAATGCAGGGAAAACAGTCATAAAACAAAATTTAAAGAAAAGCAAAAAACCTCTAGTGTCCTCTTGTCAGGAACCGCCCTGTGGACCAGCAAGATGACTCAGTGGGTAAAGGTGCTTGCCACCAAGCCTCAGGACCTGAGTTCAAGCACAGGGATACACATGATGGAAGGGGAGAACTGACTCCTGCAAGTTGCTCTGTGACATCCCCAGGTGTGCCATTAGATGCATATGTAACACACACACACACACACACACACACACACACACACACACACACACATTTGTGAGTGCGCATGCACCAAATGAATGAATATCTTTTGGTAGGATCACAACAATTACCAATAAATGATATGACCATTTTATCGAATGGTTTTTTTGTTTTATTTATTTTTCTTTTGTTTGGTTGGTTTTGTTTTTGTTTTTCAAGACAGGATTTCTCTGTGTATCCCTGGCTGTCCAGGACTCACTTTGTAGATCAGACTGGCCTTGAATTCACAGAGTTCTTGATTTGAGGGAGAAAGCATTGTCTTGCCCAATTAAGTATGTATGATGTCAGCGATTGGAATTGGGGGGTGTATGCCCTATATTGTGTAAAATAAGTTAACGTGTCTTTTTTGGTTTTTGAGAATCTTTTTTTTTTTTTTTTTTTTTTTTGGTTTTTCGAGACAGGGTTTCTCTGTTTAACAGCTCTGGCTGTCCTGGACTCGCTTTGTAGACCAGGCTGGCCTCGAACTCGCAAAGATCCTCCCTACCTCTGCCTCCCAGGTGCTGGGATTAAAGGCGTGCGCCACCACCGCCCGGCGAGAATCTTTTTATCATGAATGGATTCTGAAGTTTGTTGATGATATGTTAATCATGTTTTTGATTCAGTAATTGCTAGTGTTAAATGGTCTCAGAAAAACTGTGACTAGTAACTATTATACCTTGAAATCATCTGAAACTGAAGACACCTTCCTGTACAGCGGAGGTTCTCAACCTGGGGATCACACCTTCCTCTACAGCAGAGGTTCTCAACCTGGAGATCACACCTTCCTCTACAGCAGAGGTTCTCAATCTGGGGATCACACCTTCCTCTACAGCAGAGGTTCTCAACCTGGGGATCACACCTTCCTCTACAGCAGAGGCTCTCAACCTGGGGATCACACCTTCCTCTACAGCAGAGGCTCTCAACCTGGGGATCACACCTTCCTCTACAGCAGAGTGAAGGGGCTGATAGGTTAATATAAGTTAGATTTAGTGAATACCTAAGTTTCTGATACAGTCTCTTAATTCGGGGCATGAAGATCAACTGCTGTGAGCAATTAGCTTATCAGCTTATGGATGAAGTCAGGTGAAATGAGGGGAGTCTCTTTGGACTGAAAAACAAGGTTGAAGCCAGGTGAAAGAAGGAAAGACTTTATGACCTGGCATTGCTTTCAACTGCTAAGTGGGCAGAGCCCAAATTAAGCTGAAGCAGGTGGAACAAGGAGTGATCCTATTTAAGGACAAGTGGATGACGCCAGAGGGGCGCGTGCGTGCTAAGGGCCCCCGATATGAGAGAGCTCCGAGAGTCCTGCTGGAGAAAGTTCTGGTAGACCAATGGCCAGATCTCCCTGAGGCAGAAGGAAGCTGGTGAGCAGAGAAAGCCTCGGCAAGACAGCAAAAGGCCAAGGACTAAACCCTGTGGCTCAGCTTTTGCCTAGAGGGGTTTGACCTGTCCGAACAGTGGCCTGAACGGAACTGTGGCCAGCTTTAAAGACTGAGGCAGAACGGCAGAGTTGCTGATACGAAGGAAGTAAGGTGGCCTACAGACGCTGAGGTCTCCCAGAGAGAAGAAAGCCTCAAGCCTTATTTAAAGTGAGACTTCGATAGCCAATTTACCCTGACGAACCTGCGTCTGAGCTATTCCAGAAAAAGGACTGCTAAGTGCGTTATAAAGAGTCTACCCCCGAGACTGGTTTCCTGACGACTGAGGACCTGCCCCAGAGACTGTATCATTCTAAAAGGGTATGAAAGTAGTTGTTATGATTATCAATAGGTTTAGTGGATAGGTTAAAGGGGTTGTAGGAATTTATAGGATTAATAGTTAAGAAATTGTTGGTGTTTGTTATAAGTGAATTTAGTAATAAATAAGTGTTAAATAATAACTTAAAAGTTCGGTTTCAGCAGAGGCTCTCAACCTGGGGATCACACCTTCCTCTACAGCAGATGCTCTCGACCTGGGGATCACACCTTCCTCTACAGCAGA
>CAJQZJ010032004.1:7782844-7801588 GCA_907164525.1 Lophiomys imhausi | reverse complement strand
TCTCGACCTGGGGATCACACCTTCCTCTACAGCAGAGGCTCTCAACCTGGGGATCATGGCCACTTTGGCAAACCTCTGCTTCCAAAAATTTATACATTACAATTCATAACAGTAGTAAAATTACAGTAATGTAGTAGCAACAAAATAATTTTATGGTTGGGAGTCACCACAATGTGAGGGACTGTATTGGGGGGCCGCAGCATCAGGAAGATTGAGAACCACTGGTCTACAGGAAGGAAAGTTTGCTGTCTCTCTTGGGTTTGTAGGTGTGTCAGAGCTCCTATGCCTCCGAACCAGTACAGACAGGCTTTGTCACGTGTCCATGCTGTCATTAGTGACACCTGCTTCAAGACTTTTTTTTTTTCTCCTAAAATTTTTTTCTGGGCAGAACTGTGTGGAAGGTCCCACTTGGTCCCTTTGCACCCTTCCACCTAGATTGTGATATGCTGATCATTTTAGCATGAAGGAGAGAAATGTTTAAATGTTGTGTCACTGGCAGAGTAACAGCTATGTGTCATCCATCACCCAGGAGCAGATGTGCTCAGTGCAGGCTCTCTTTCCATTGCATCCCTGCAATCACAAAAGACTCCATCCGCTTCTGGTCCCAAAGTTAATCATTAAACATGTTCTAAAGAGGTGGGCAGAATGTCCTGCCAGGCACCTAGCCCTCTCACCTGTCTTGTCACTGTTTGCCTTGCCCTTGTACATGCCTGTGAGGTGAGCTTATTTGCAAAATTAGTCCCCAAAAGGAGTAAAATAACAAAACTATATAAATATCCCCCCCAAAAAAATCACTGAACTAGCATAGAGAAAGGTAGGAAGGAAGGAAGGAAGGAAGGAAGGAAGGAAGGAAGGAAGGAAGGGAGGGAGGGAGGGAGGGAGGGAAGTCTCATTTACTAAATAGTAGTAACACTAGTAAGGCACATGGCTTAAATTGACTCGAGGCTTCTGTGGGTAGGAACCCCATGACTAGCTCTCCAGGAACTAATTTGACAGAAAGAGACAATACTACCCAGTGCAAAGTGCAAAGCAATACAAGCAAAGGGAAACTACAGAGGGTGCACACCCACTGAAGTGCAGCAGTGTGGGAAAGAACACATGAGAATGTCCTTTGGAAAGACACGTGAAAACATGTCCACTGTTATGGGAGCCTAGGGAAATAGACTTATATTCATATGCACATTAGAAAAGTAGAAACCATTTTCTTTGTTGTTGTTGTTGTTGCTTTGGTTTGGTTTTTGGTTTTGTTGGTTTTGGGGGGTTTTTTGTTGTTGTTGCTGCTGCTGCTGTTGTTGTTTTTAGTTTTCACAACAAGGTTTCTCTTTGTAGTCTTGGCTGTCCTGGAACTCACTCTGTAGAACAGGCTGGCCTCGAACTCAGAGATCTGCCTGCCTCCCAAATTCTGAGATTATAGGTGTGTGCCGCTTTCATCACCTTGCTAAACTATTTTTCTAAAGTGAAAGTGCAGGGGACTGTTTGTAAAGAGTTGTAATGGAGTTTAAAGAAGAAAGTAATAGGAAGTCATGTCTATGGTCGTTGAAAGAAACATACTCCCAGGTAAAGCTGCTGAAAAGCCTAACATGTTCTGTGTGTGCATACACTTTAGTTCCTGTTGGTGTAAGGTTTTCCGTCAGTACCAACCCTGATCTGTATCAAAGCCCCTTGTAAAAAGGAGTCTGAGATGTCCCTCTCACCACTGTTCCCTTCCCTTGCAGGAGCTCAGTGAGATGCTGTACACGGACCGGCCTGACTGGCAGAGTGTAATGCAGTATGTGGCCCAGATCTACAAGTACTTTGAGACATGAACAGACCCAACAGCAACAGCTGCCGCTTGGCCTGAAGTTTGTCCTGGAAGTACCTGCTCCCTGTCCACTGTATCTGCTCTGCCCTCACCTAGCCATCTGGATTTGCAAGGAAGGCTCAAGCAAATAGAGCACTCCATTGAGAAGCAGAGCTAGCTCCACCATGTGCTCATCTCAGATGCAAACATGTCTGGAGCCTATGCTCAGGAATCCTTGCTCCCAATGGGAAGTTTCTAGAGTGGCAGGCCTCACTTCTCACACACTGGGTCCCCAAACCCAGGCCCTCTTCTGTGAGATTCCAGAGTGTTACCAGTCCCATTTGCTGCCCATACATGGTCTACAGGCTGACAAGCGGCACTTGAATCACATGTCTTTCCTCCTTCTTCTCCTTCCTCCTTTATAAAACTGCTCTGGCTTTGCTTCATTCAGGCTGTGTCTTTGGCAACTGCCCATCCCCCCAAATAAAACAACACCCCACAAAACAGAAAAACAAAAGCAGCTTTTGCTTCTTAGCAACCTGGAAGCACACTGATTAGGAAAATAGTCTGCTCAGCCCTAGGTAACCGAGGACCTAATTGCACTTCATAGATCTCACTATCCCTATTTGATTCTTCACATGTGCAAAGGAGCCCCTGGGTGCCTTGCTGAAGGTCCATGAGAGCCAGCTGGCATGCATATTAGCCACACAGCCCGAGTGCCATGCTGGATGTCCTGGCTGATGGGAACCATGACCGATGTCCACAGCACCTTCTGCTCTGGTATTACAGTCCCATCACACACATGTCTGCCCAACACGTAGAACTCAACAGAAGTCACTTATGTGTGTGAAGTAGTCTGTGCTAGTGAGATCCCTGCTGGCTCCCTAAGAAGCAGCACGGCCCCTCCCTGAGTGCTCAACCCAGTGACTCTAGACCCTACAGTCTAGAGGCTCTTTGCTATTTTTCTTGAACAAATAAATGTGCACTTGATAGCAAATGAGGGTGCCCTCTCTCAGACAGCTGGGTGTGCACAAACCCATTACTGTCCTAAGTGCCAAATAGCCCTGTGCTGGTCCTTTGACAAAGGACCATGTTCACAGCAACCCCTGAGAATGACCGTCATAGTTATAGTGAGTCTCTGCTTATCTGAGCCACTCTGCTGGTCCAGTCCCTACCCTTGGAGGACCTGGGTTCTGTCCCTCCAGTCCATCCCTCTTGGTGGGTGGCAGCTGGGTGCAGCAGCTCCAATTCTCAAGCTGTATAGCCTCCTGTGGCCACAGACTCCACCTAGTTCAGGCTCTATCTGTAGTTCCTGACTGTGGCTTCATCCAGTTCCCCTGGGACCCCTTTAGGAATGGCCTGCCTGACCTTCAGATCAGGTAAGTCACAATGACTGGAATGGACCAGAGGTGGAGTCTGCATATTCTCTCAGTTGTCCAGAACTGATGGGCAGCCATGCAGAGGGGCAGGACCTTCCCCCAATTCTCTGTTCAGGAGTTCCTGAGCTGCAGTTCAGGGGCCACCATCAGCTGTGAAACAGGTCCCTTCATCTCCAGGTGGAAGTTTAGGTCTCAGAACCTCCTTTCTGATGATTGTGTCCCTCTGAAAGTTGGCACTTGTGCTTGCACCGGATGTGTTGATATAGTTGATGGTGTGCCCTCGCTGACTCCAGGCTTCTGCTTTGCTCAGCGAGACCCAGACGTGCTTTCTCACACAGCTGGGTGTTGTGTCTTCACTGGTGATCTCAGGAGTCATGTAGGAGAGGCCACATTTAAGACACAGGAGTATAGTCTGTCTCTGGCTCTTCTCAGGGTGCTGTCTAAAAATCTGGGAGCTCTCGGCAGAGCAGTCTCCATGCTGGTCTCCAGACACCTTACAGTTTCCTTCTAAGTTGGAGGCACTTTGGGGCCCAACCTCCCTGTCGCTGAGGACTAGCCAACCACATCTATTCATGTCTGTGTTGTCCTTTGGCTTTCCCCTGGCTGCTACAGTTCTTGCCAGGGGTATAGAAGAGGAATGATGTCCTTCCCCATAGAAGCAGGCACTGCTTGGGTTGGGGGTGGAGCAGAGGGCAGGTGTGCCTGACAGAGCTCCAGTTCTCCGTCATGGTGCCACACTGCAGTGTCTGAGAAGAGTTCAGGGCACAAAAGTGAATATGGAAAACCGATCAGCTAAGAACACCAGCACAGGGGGTGCCTTACATTTTCTTTCTCTAAGGAATTTTGTTTGTTTGTCTCAAGACAGAGTTTTTCTGTATAACAGCCCTGGCTGTCCTGGACTCACTTTGTAGACCAGGCTGACCTCGAACTCACAGAGATCCATCTGCCTCTGCCTCCTGAGTGCTGGGATTAAAGATGTGTGCCACCATAAAGCCCTGGCTGTTTGTTTGTTTGTTTTGCTTTTTTTAGGGTTTTGTGAAACAGGATCTCAGGTAGCCCAGGCGGGCCTTGAACTCCTGATCTTCCTGCCTCTGCCTCCCAGGTGCTGAGATTAGATACCATGGCAGTTTTGGTATTTTGTGTTTTTGCTGTTAGCCTTTCTTTTGTAAGCACAAAAGAGAGCTGCAGAATGCAAGGCCCCAAGCAGTTAAGACGTGTAGGGCAGTCTGTGGCTCTCTGCACTGAGTGGTGACTGGACTGATGATGGTGGATGGCAGTGGGCCCCTGCCCACTGGGACAACGTTCTCGGGAACAGCCCTCTCTGTAGTCCCTCCACGCTTCCAGATCCATCCTCATCCTTAGCACTCACTTGTCATCCAGTTGTTCCTCAGCTTTTGTAGACCATCCAGAATACAAGCCTTGGCTGGGAGACAGAAATCCATGTCCTGCCAAGCACTGTACCATTGCGTGTGGCTTCAACTGTTCTGGAGACGGAGGCAGGAGAATCAGTCGAGCCTGGGAATTTGGGTCTAGTCTGGGCAGAAGCGACCCTGAGAGCCGGTGGGCTGTCCCATAGCAATCAACTCTCTTAGCAATGAGTATCTGGCATATTCTCTTCCTGCCTCCCACAAGCAGCAGCCACATTGGCAGTCTCTGACCTCCCTCTTCCCTGTAACCTGTCACTGGCCTGTGAAAACGGAGAGCTGACACCCTTAGGAACAAACACACCCACCAAATCCAGCAGTTCTAAGTATTCCAGTTTGAGATGCCCCACCACCGACACAAGTAAAAGAGGGAAGCCCCAGCCATTTGAAGAGAAATGTTCCCAGCATCTGCTGAAGCCCCTGGTCGCCTAGGTCGTCTGACTGAGGTTTGTGTTCTGAATCTGGAACACCCTGGGTAGCTCACTGACTCTACCTGCATTCGTTGAATGCGCTTGATCCCTTTTCCATCAAGAGCACACTAGACAGCACCAAGCACTGCCCAGGGGTGGTATACTATCAGAGGTGAACAGGGCTCCTAGCAGGCATGTAAGATGTGCCACTGTGTAATATTTCTAATAAATATATTTTGTTTCTGTCTAAGTTTGATTCTTTCACCTGGTGACATTTATCAGCTTTTTTTCAAAGCTGTCTGGCTATGGATTCCCGCACCTGGCTGCTTCCAAGCCGAACAAATGTGCCTAAGACGGGAAGTGGGCTGCCCAGACCCTGGAAACCTCACACAGTGTTGTCAAAAGTTATGACAAGATTAAAGAGGCAAGTGAATTTGTAACTAGTAGCCAACTTCCATTGGCATTCTGGAAGCCACTATTCACAGGTTAGTCTGGCCACAGAAGAGGAAGGTCATCCTCCACTCTTCATTCCTCTTTCCTCTCAAGTGAGCCCCACTGCCTGGCCTTCTCCTGAGGGCCTCCAAAACTTCTCAGGGTAATAATCACTGGTAAGACTTATCAAACCCTGGGTCAGCTCCACGGCTACCACTTCCCTGTCTGGCTAAAGGGACAGAAAAGGTGGTGCCAGGAGATGCCAGGTCTTGCTTGCTCGGCACTTGATTGCCCTGTACCATCTTGAATGTCGAGTGCCTTGGGCTGGGTACACGTGTACATCCCTGCTGGCTCACACGCATGCATAGATGGCCAGTGTCTCCACACTTGGGAATGATCTCCATATTTTCTGGTCTTTGAGGTCTTATTAAACAGGTTCTGTCCTATGGACCTGGCTCTCCACGTGAGTGAAGCAAGTATCATCATCCATGGTTATGCCATGACTGTATACCTTTGCATATGCACTCTATTGGTAGGGTGAACTGGGTTTAGAGGGGCCACTGAACTCCAGGGCATCTTCCTTTCTGAGCCCAGATTCCCCATACTACTTTCTTGGGCAGTTTCTGTTGCTACAACATAATACTACAAACCGTGGGTACTTTATAAGGAACAGAGGTTTATTTAGTACTCAGTTCTGAAGTCTGAACCCTTCAAGAGCCAAGCACTGGTGTCTGATAAGATATTCTTGCCACATCATGACTTGGCAGAGGACATGCTAGCCCTAGTCCCTTCCTCTTGTGAAGCCACCAATGCTATCGTGGAGAGCCCAACCCTCATGACTCAATCCCGGTTACCGCCAAAAACACCACTCTGCTAACAACTGAACTTCTGCCATTAAGTTTCTAGCACATGAACTTTCGGGAAACACATATAAGTCACAGCTATGGTGTCAGGAAAACAGCTCATGAGTTAGCTAAATTAAACAAGAAGCTCCTAGTGGCCCTACGCACAGAGTTCTGGACCCACAGCCACCTTCCCTCTGCTGGATGAGAAGGGCTTTGCTCTTAGGCTGAATAAACTTCAGTCTGAGCTCCTTGCAGGGCAAGCACAGACTTCCGTGCTCATGTTGCCTAAACGTAGTAAGTGTACACAGATCACTTGATTAATTGGTCCAGCTGCTAGTTACTTGCCCTCTGGCTTGGAAGTCAGTTCTGGGAATGAACACCACAGCATCTATGGACTTGTCCATAGCCAGTGGTCCATCTTGTGAACAATATGTTCCAGCATTTTCCAGCTTGATAAGTGGGAAAGGCCCTGGGGAGAAACTTGAAACCTGACCTCCCTAAGGCCTTCATCATTTTTCCTTTTTCCTTTACTGGTATTACATCTGGTCTCATGAATGAAATGACCTAAAACATTCCCCTCAGAGTCTTGGAGTCTTTTGGGCTCTTTTTTTTTTTTTTTTTTTTTTTTTTGGTTTTTCGAGACAGCGTTTCTCTGTGTATCTCTGGCTGTCCTGGACTCACTTTGTAGACCAGGCTGGCCTCGAACTAGCAAAGATCCACCTGCCTCTGCCTCCCAAGTGCTGGGATTAAAGGCGTGCGCCACCACCGCCTGGCTCTTTTGGGCTCTTTAAATGAATTTGTTTTAACTCATCTCACCTGCTTCAGAGAGATTTTTCTTTTTTGGCTTTTCAGGACAGGCTTTCTCTGTGTAACCTCAGCTGTCCTGGAACTCAGTCTGTAGACCAGGCTGGCCTTGAACTCAAAGATTGTAGAGAGCTGCGACATGCCGCGCCCTAAAGATGGCGCCGGTTTCCGCCTTCCACCAGCCCGACGGTGAGCACTCTCGGTGGTAAACAAGTCCATATTTGGCTAAGACCGCTGATCTGGCTTGCTTCCGCATACGTGGGCCTCTAAGATAGCACCACGTGGCTTTACTTGATTGGCTGTTCATATAGTATTTAGCCTGTGGGTTGGGTCTGCCTGGGCATTCGAAAGACTGTTTTCAAGGGACCTGAATAAACTGCTTGAGAAGAGCTTTTGCGAGTTGCGTCATCCGTCCTTGCTGGTCGAGGGAGACGCAACAAAAGATCACCTGCATCTGCCTCCCAAGTGCTGGGATTAAAGGCGTGCACCACCACTGCCTAAGATTTTTCTAGATCATGAAAAAAGTATTCTGCCTAGAACACTTTAGAAGGTTGGCCAGTGGGTTTGTAAACCCTCTCCATTTGTCCATCTGGGCTGCTATTTATATCCTTCCTCAGTGTGGCCATTTCCCTTGTATCTGAAAAACAGAAAGTAGGACATGGGAAAAGTTTCCCTGCTACATGTGATCTCAGAAGGCTTGGCCATCATTCAAGAAGGCTGATCCTAGACAACATCTGACTGGAGATGGACCTCATCCTAAGAAAGGCATCACCTCACCACACAGAGGATCAGGACAGGCAACAAGGATGGGAACTCACAGTGACACAGAAGATGTGTGTCATTCAGCCTGCGGAAGCCTTTCAGACCTGTCTGCTGTGCCCACAAATACAGCCACTTTTGTTTAAGTGAGGGGAAGAAGAGGCCTGTCTTTGGCCACCTGCCTTTGTAGTCTGCAGCCATGTGCCCACAGTGAGCACATGGTTGTTTTGTCTCCCGAGCAGCCCTGTGGGTGACTCAGTGATGGCTCACTCAGCCCTCAGTGTGATTTCAGTGTTGAGAGCTTTGAGGTGTAACATGGCTATAACTACAAACCAACTCCATCTAATATTCAGCCCATCTTGGGGTGCATGTGGCTGTGATGGCCCACTTGGAGGAATTTGTAGAAATTTGGAGCAGAATCTTTAACAAAAGAGGATGTCCAGCTTCTGCCCTGACTTTGGATCCCGCCTCCTCAGGGCCAAGAAGTTTAGGTCTTTGGAGTCCAAAGAAACACTTATTCAGTTTTTCCCCTAGGCTGGAGTCCATGGAGCACACAACTCACATGACTATTAGGCTCTTGGTCTTTGTAGTTGTTGTTTGTTGCTGCTGTAACAAATTACTACAAGTGATTGTTGTCTCGTGGTTAGAGAGTTTAGACACTAACCCACACATGACTTGCTGGATGCCATACTTTGTGTCTTGAATATTCCTCAAAAGTCAATAGGTTAAAGGCTTGTTCAGCTCTTTAAGTGGAGCCTAGTGGGAGGAAATTAGGTCCCTGGAGGTGTGTCCTTCAGGTAGCTACTGAGACTCTGGCCCCTTTACTGTGTGTTTTCCAGATGACCACACACTTTGCCATAATGATCTGAACCACCCACCACAGCAACAGGGCCAAGTGACTATGCATGAAAACCTTTGAAGCCATCCTTCCTTTTAAGTTTATTTTAAGTTTAAGTATTTTGTTACAGCCATGGAAAGCTGACTGATACATGTGGTGAGGTTATTGATAGCATTTAATAGCATAGGGATGTTGGAATAGCAAAATCCTGGACTTTAAGGTAAAAGATTTACATCTGATGTGGCATGTCCTTCGGAACCACCAAGGACGTTTGACATTTTTTTCGATTATGGGACTTTGGGGGAGAGGGGCATGCCCTGAGGCATCCGCCAGTATCCATGGCAACAGATTGTGGTCTCCGGTCCTCCTGCTGGTCTTCCCCCCTCTGCAAGAAATCTATGGAGGGACACATTGCCCAGGGACATGACTTGGAAGCATGTGAAAGCTTCTGCTGAAAATCATGCTGCCAATTCATTAGACAGGTGAAGATATTTAAGTCAAGATTCACATGAACAGAGGCTCTCCTCCTGTCTCACCTACCATCCTCCTCATCTGGCAGAGAAACTGGCATCACAGTCTTACCGGGAGACTTCACTATTTGGTACTGACCTGTTGCACATCTGAGGACAGATTCTCCTTGGCCTAGGGGCTTCAGATTGGACAGAGCACTGACGCGAGACCCTTGCAGGCCTAATGCATCTGAATGGTGAGCCTAAGAAACTTTTCATCTTGTAAATAATTGGACTCTATAAACTGTCTTAAGATCTGATGAACGAAATTCAGAGACTTTAACACTGAAAGATTTGACAAAGACTAGACATCATAAGGATCCACGCCCAGAGGAAAATATCCTTTTGAGAAACCTTAGGTTAGTGTTAAATGTTTGTATTATAGGTATTAGGGTGTTACAGATTAGGTTTTAGAGTTAGGGTTTGGGCTTTAGGATTAAGGAACTTTATAGGCAATTGTTAGGTAATTGTTAAGTATTAATAAATATATGCTTGATAAATAAAAATTTACTGTTACAGATACATGGAGCTAAAATGGCTTCAGCAGATAGAGTGACATTCCTTTCTGGAGCCCCTGGTGAGAATCTGTTTTCCTGCATTCCTCATTCTTAGATCACATCCTCTTTTGGTTTTGTTTTTTGTTTGTTTGTTTGGTTTTTGTTGTTGTTTTGGTTTGGTTTTCGAGACAGGGTTTCTCATATAGCCTCGACTGTCCTGAAACTCACTCTGTAGACCAGGCTGGCCTCAAACTCAGAAATCCTCTTGCCTCTGCCTCCCAAGTGCTGGGATTAAAGGTGTGTGCCACCACTGTCCAGCTTCTTTGCCTATCTTAAAGCTAGTGTGTGGTGAAGCTTTTGGCCATCCCTTTAAGACGTCCAGACCAAACCTTTTTATGGCATGTTTTTAGTAATCTAGACAAACCTTACTGAAGAATGTCACCAAATTGTTATTGTTGTTGTTCGTGGCTACGGCTACATCTCCCCCTGATTCTCTGCAGTTAGAGAAACTCTGATTTTAGAGTCATGAGGTAGACTGGGGCTATCCAGATGCTCTGCTAGTAATTTTTCCTGTGCCACAGCCCCTACTAACCTTAACCACATGCACAGTCCCTCACCATGTGAGGAATGTCTGTGCCAGGACCAGTGTACAGAGGCTCTGCACACCACAGTTGTCTCTTCTGTCTCCTCTCACTATCAATTGTAAAATCTTTATTTCCTAGATATAGTAGCCAAGCTATGTTAGTGTTTCCTAGAAAAACAGGACCGGGGGAAATAGACATGGAATGAGGTTGTTAAGGACCAGCCCGCGTGGTTATGTAAGCTGACAAGTCCCACACTCTGCCACCAGCAAGCCGGAGACCTAGGAAGGCCTATAAGCCAAGAGACAATAGTGAAGACTCTAGCCCAAGCCTGCAGGCCCAAGACTCAGAAGCACGAAGGGCCGGACATGGATGTCTCAGCTCAAGCAGTCAGCACGGAGAGATTTGACCTTCCTCTGCCTTTTAGAGCCATTCGGTCCCTCACTCACACTGGACAGGCATCCGCTGTGCTCACTCGACCAATTCAAATGCCCCTTTATTCCAGAAATGCCCTCCCAAGTACACTTGGACATAATGCCTTATCATCATGCCCCACTGAAGCTGGTACATAGAGTTAACCATCTCACAAGCAGAAGAGCCAGGCTGCTCCACTACCAGGCTTCTGCGTCCTTCCTGAGCCTGCACTGTTTTCCTAGGAGAGCTTTCCTCATCCAGTAGCCAGCTAGGGTGGGATAAATGTGGGCTCCTTACTAAGCCATGCTCATGCATCATCTCTCTCCAAAGGCATTGCTGAATGGTGATGCATTTTCTGGGATGGGATGCGGCCTCTAAAATAACTTACCTTCGTGAGACTGGAGCCTATGTAACTGGCTACAAAACCAACACTGCAGGAGTGAGCTAGTGACTCGTTTGAATTGCTCAGGACACCAGTGAGCATGGTTGATACTAGATCATTTGACAAATGGGCAAACAGAGGCATACAAAGGTTGAATAACTTGTTTACAGTAACTTAGCTTGGAGGAAGCAAAGCAGAAAATTAAACCCAAGCCATCTGGTACCAAAGTCCGGACTCCTGGCCACCACCATCATTAGGTACCTGTGGCGAAGGACGCTTGTACTGGAGGCAGTAGTTGTTCCTGGGGTGATGCCGTGTGATGCCTTTGCTGGGACTTATTAGAAAACAGCTGAAGTCTTGCCCAGTGGCAGCTAGAACTGAGTTCTCACGTAAGATCTCAGGCGCATCTTTAGCCGGGGGGTTGTGCATTGATTTGACTTCCTACTGGCAGACTAAACAAAGCTCATGGGATTTATGTTCCAAATCGTCAGCACAGCTCAATGCCTTTCTCAGACCCAGCCTTCAGGCCCTTGGGTTCTGTCACATTGACCAAGACAGCCCTATATCCTCTAGCTTAACCAATCATTGGCAAAAGAAACAGCAGTCTGTGCTGCTCTTATTACCTGATTGCGCTAGCGGGTAGATGGAACCCACCTTCCTGGCATAGATAATCTCCCACTGAGCAGAATCCTTTTGTTAGCTTGGAATAGTGTGTGGAACTCAGGAGGCCACCAATGTGTCTGCCCCAGTGTGCATGTGTATTAATTTGGTACAATACTGTTTTTATGTCCTTTGGTTGGCCACATGAATAGGGCACTGCCTAAGCTAATGTTGATTCCTGCAATCCTTACAGTACAGTGTCCTCTGCTAGGACCAAACCCTCAGCCCTGTCCCCACCCTCTGCATTGGCTCTTTTTGTATTTCTTTCCCACCTCCAGACTTCGTGTTCATTAGGACAGATGCAACACATCACCATAAACTGAGAAATTTATAACCAAAACAGATTTATTTCTCATTTAGATTTTTTTAAAATGAGTTTTGTTGTCATCGTTGTTGATTTGGTTTTTGTCCCAGGACCTGGTGTGTTGTAAGCATGTACTCAGACACTGAACCACACTTTCAGACCTTCTCATTAAATCTTAATTAATGAGATTAATTATGATTTAATGAGGTAAATTAATTTATCTGGGAAGTTCAAGATCAGGTTCTAGCCCAGCTGGGCTCTGCTAGAGACATACAGATGACCTTTGCTGTCTTCTCACGTAATGATGGGGAGTGAGCCTGGCCACTTCTTACAAAGACACTGGTCCCACTCATGATGACTCTGGCCTATGCCTGACCCAATCACTTCCTAATTCCCCACCTTGTGTGGGGAGATGAACATCCTACCCAATTGCATTGGGCTGGTTGGTATCTAAGTTTACCCCTCTCCTCAGGGGGACTTTGGGTGACCTGCATATTGCCTTGCTGTACATATTGCATTACCATTGCAAGAGATATAAGGACTAGGGATCATCCAGGCTAAGATTCTAAAAGAATTCCCCGAGGAATGAGTCAAGATGGTGTGGTTTACAGACCAAGTAGGGTCCCCAGGTAAAATTTAAGACATTTAGTTAACATTGGATTACAGATAATTGATAATTTCTTAGCATAAGTACATCTCCTGTGACAGTTGGGGCATACTTAGATTTAAAAAAAAAATCTGAATTTCAAATGTCATTGGCTGTCCTCTAGGAGTAAGAGTATATATGTTCTGGTCCATGGGTGGGATGTCCCAAGGCCCAGGCATGATGATCACTTCCAACTAAACAAGTTGGCAGTCAATCCCCAACCGATGCATAGGTGCAATGTGTGGCCTACGGCGTGTGTGTAGGACAGACATCTACCCGCAATGACACCCATAACTGAATGGTTGTGCACTCGACGATGACTAGTGGTCCTGACAGTAAAATCCTAATGAGACATGTGAGGAAACCCATGGTTTCTGAGATTCCTCTGCCTGCAGCTAAAGTGTGCAGTTCCCTGGCCAGCTGTGAAAAGGGTACTGCAGTGTGGCCTTTGCCCCAGCTCCCCAGAAAAGAAATGCTCCCCCAAAACACACGCCTTCAAGGGGCATGTGTTAGAAGTTGGGTTTGTGGTGTGGAGAGATTAAGGAATAGTTGAGGAAGGTTAAAAAAAAAAAAGAATGGGTGCTTTGAAGGGTAGCCTAGTGGGAGGTGGTAAGTTGACAGAGGGCTCTGCCCTCAGAGGAGACTGACTCGTTTTCTCTAGAGTTTGTTATGAACAGTGTGGCTCTGGACCCTCTCCGTGCACAGGCTTTGCCTTGCGCTTTCACGTGCTCTCCTGCCACGATGCCCCCATCTTCTCCAGAGCGAGTGCTGTGTTGTTCGTGCTTTTGGTCTCCAGAGCTGTGAGTCAAATAAACCTTCCTTCTAAGGGACCCAGCCTCAAGAATTTCATTAGAAGCACAGCAGTGTGTTACTGGTAGCTCCTTGTTCTATTCTAGACAATCTTAGAAACATTTTGAAGTGTCTACCCCTATCCCCAATCAAAGCTTCAGAGGGACTCTTCCAAGTCCCACTTCAGGTGTTTGTCACCTCTGCCTCACCTCTACCTAACATGCCTTACCCTTAAGAGGCATCCTCACAGGTCCCACTAGGAGCTCCTGCCATATGCCCTTGCTTTACTGTCAGGACCACTAGTCATTGTCGAGTGCACAACCATTCAGTTATGGGTGTCATTGCGGGTAGATGTCTGTCCTACACACACGCCGTAGGCCACACACTGCACCTATGCGTAGACTACCTTGGGTACCATCTGTTCACTGTGGGTGTGGTCTGGAAGACTGAGGGCAGACATATTGGAGGAGCTGGGCCTCTAGAGGTCAGTTGGCGGAGGTGGTCTGGCCTGGTGGAACTGCCAAGGTAGTGGCCAAGGAAGGGAGGTCCCCTGAGCTGGGCTCTGGGGCTGCGTGGAAAGGATAAGAACTACTTTTCCCTCACCCTTAGAGAACCTTGGGCACTGGCTGAGTTTGTAGATGAACTTGGACATATTACAGGATGTTTGCAGTCAATATGGACTCAATATCTTTCAAGTCTTTCAAGTTAGGGTTTTAAGATTTTTCCCTCAACTGGAGTGTCCAGGGGACTATAGCTGGAAGCTTGTACTAGAAGACTTTGCGGGGAGGGGGGGGGACACTCTTTCCTTTTGAATCTGCAAAAAACCTTTGAAATACTAAGGTCTCTGTTTCCTTCATAGCTTATCACGGGGTGCTCACTATAAAAGTGATGACTCCCCCAACCCAAATTCTCTGAATAAATCCTGACTTGATGGGAAAGTATCTACAACATTGTGAACCCCGTCCCAAAGCAGGCCTCAGATAGGCTGCAGGTGCTGTGGCCAAAAGGGTCCCCTGCAGCCCCTTCCATGCCTCAGGAGAGCTGCTGGTGAGGCCCTGTCAGCAGTCACTGTTGTCAAACTCAACCTTTGTCACTATCTTCAACAGAGATTATCATCTTCTTTGAAGTGGAATTCTCAGGATACAAAACCAGAAAGAAGGTCCTCGCTCGCTTAAAGTGGCCGTTGTGAGAGGAAATACCGAAAGGTAAGAGTGAAAATCTTGTCACCACATCAGGGCCAGATAACCCCGTCACATCCTCTCAGTCGTTTGTCAGCACATTTAAAGTTTTTTTTTTCCTAGACAGGGTTTCTCTGTGTATCCTTGGCTGTTCTGGACTCACTTTGTAGGCCAGGCTGGCCTTGAACTCACAGAGATCCGCCTGCCTCTGCTTCCCGAGTGCTGGGATTAAGGGCATGTGCCACCACACCCGGCAATTAGACAGCTGTGAACTGCCATGTGGTTCCTGGGATTTGAACTCCGGTCCTTTGGAAGAACAGCCAGTGCTCTTAACCACTGAGCCATCTCTCCAGCCCCTGTCAGCACATTTAGATAGTAGCAAGACAAGAATATATATATTTTTAAAAATGCTCTTAAACAATGCAAGAAACTTACACCTCCTCAGAAAAAGTAAAAATCATAGGAGAAAAGTTGCAACACTGACCAGAAAGAAAAAAGAAATCTCCACTTTCTAGCTGACTCCTTGCCTGACCCAACTTGATACAAACTAGAGGACCTGGGGAAAGGGAGCCTTGGTTGAAGAATTACCTGCACTGGATTGGCCTGTGAGCATGTCTGTAGGGCCGTTTTCTTGATTCATAAGGAATGTGGGAGGACCCAGCTCACTGTGGGTGGCGTCACCCCAGAGCAGGTGGATCTGGACTGCAGAGAAAAGCAGGATGAGCAAGCCAGTAAGCGGTGTCCTTCCCGTCACTTCCTGCCTGCAGCTTCCTACCCTGGCGCTCCTGCCCAGACTTCCCTCCATGAACGGACTGCGATATGGAAGTGTAGGCAGAATAAATCCTTTCCTCCTTGAACTTGTTTTTGATGAGTGTTTTATTACAGCAATAGCAGGACCCTCAGTGGCTTGTGGTCCATTTGCACTTGGAGTCTAATTTCTGCTGGCTCCTGGCCTCACCCCAAATGGCCACTCTCAAGCAGGACAAGTGGGTTATAGAATTTGCTATTTCAAGACAGAGTGAGCTACCCTCTTGAACTCTGTTCAAGTGGGACCCAAGAATGACCCAGCAGGAGGGCCAGGTGACTCCTTTTATACTATAAAGATTCCCTTCAAGGGGGAGATTCAAAGAACTCACCCCTGTGTTTCTGCCCACAGTATCAATCTTTTTGAGTGTTTGTTGTGTTTGTTAGATATGGTCTCTGGCCCAGCCTGGCTTCTGAAACGAAACCTTTTTAATTATTCAATTATATTGATTGATAACTATTCATTTATAACAAATATAAACACTTAACTACTAGCCCCATGAATAACTACAGCTCCTATTTCTTACCCACTAAACCTATTGATAACTATTACAACTATTTTCATAACCTTTTAGAAGGATACAGTCTCTGGGGCAGGTCCTTAGTCGTCAGGAACACAGTCTCTGTGGTAGACCCTTTAATGCACTTAGCAGTCTTTCTTCTGGAATATCTCAGACATAGATCCGTCAGGGTAAATTGGCTATGACGGTTTCACCCTAAATAAGGCTTGAGGCTTTCTTCTCTCTGGGAGACCTCAGCCATCTATAAGCCAACTTATTTCCTTTGTATCAGCAACTCTGCCGCTCTGCCTCAATCCTTAAAGCTGGCCACAGCTAGGTTCAGGCCACTGTTTGGACAGGTCAAACCCCTCTAGGCAAAAGCTGAACCACAGGGTTTAGTCCTTGGGCTTTTGCTGTCTTGCTGAGGCTTTCTCTGCTTACCAGCTTCTTTCTGCCTGAGGAAGATCTGGCAGTCAGTCCACCAGCACTTTCTCCATCAGACGATACAAACTACTGGACTGCTAGCATCAAAGCTCTCTAGCATGGGGCCCCCTGGGCTCATCCACTTGTCCTTAAATAGGATTGCTCCTTGTTCCACCTGCTTTAGCTTAATCTGGGCTCTGCCCACTTAGCAGCTGAAAACAATGCCAGGCCATAAACCTTGTTTTTAGTCCATAGAGACTCCCCTCGTTTCACCTGACTTCATCATTGTTTTTAGTCCATAAGCTGATAAGCTAATTGCCCACAGCCAAGTTGATCTTCATGCCCTGGATTAAGAGACTGTATCAGAAACTCCTAGATATTTACTAAATCTAATTTATATTAATCTGTCTTTCCTTACAGGCTTCAAACTCCTTATGTAACTGAAGCTGACCTTGAATTTCTGATTCTTCTGTCTCTACCTCTCAAGTACTGAGTTTACAGCCATGAACCATCATAGCTGGTGCCAGGGATAGAGTCTAGGACTTTATATATACTATACAAGCATTCTCTCAACCGAGCCCCATCCCCAGCCCATAAATGAGAGTGTGTGTGGATGTGTGATAATGGGAATAAATCCCAGAGCCTTGTGTATGTTAAGCAAGTGCCCTACCACTGAGCTCCAGTTGAATTCATTTTTTGATTTTTAGTCCAGTTATTTTTTTTATAACCCACATCTTGTGTGTGTGTGTGTGTGTGTGTGTGTGTGTGTGTGTGTGTGTGTGTGTGTGTGTGTTGTGATGTCAGTGGAGGTCAGAGGATAACGTTGGTGTCACTCCTTGCCTTTAACTTTGTTTTCAGGCAGGGGCTCTGTTATTGCTTCTGTGGCTTTGTAGCTAGCTGGCCTGTGAGCTTTGGGGATTCTCCTGTCTCTTCTCATCCCAACCCAGGAGTGCTGGGATTACAGATACTTACAGCAGTGTCTGGATTTTACGTGGTACTGGGCACTTAAACTCAGATCCTCATGCTCACATGGCAAGTATTTTTACCCACTAAACCATCACTGGCCCCTTCGGCCTATTCCTTATTAAAATTTCTAAGTCAATTCTGATCTTTTATCACATGGCTTGAGTTCATCATTCCTTGCACGGCTGTTGGCTCCACAGGGTCATCATCATTCCAGGAGAATTTCATCAGTGACATTCCTAAGGGAGTGACATTTGTCTTCAGGATCCAGTATAGCTATCAGAATTCAAGTTGTCACAACTGTATTCCAGTTGCAAGATGAAGAGTACACACGTACCCTGAAGCATTTTATTTCATTTTATTTTGGTTTTTGAGACAGATTCTCTCTACATAGCCCTGGCTATTCTGGAACTCACTATGTAAACCAGGTTGGCCTCAAAACACAGAGAACTGCCTGCCTCGGCCTCCAAAGTGGTAGGGTTAAAGGATGAGCCACCACTGCCTAGCTAAAAAAAAAAATTTTTTTTTCGAGACATGGTTTCTCTGTGTAACAACAGTGGCTGTCCTGGACTCACTCTGTAGACCAGGCTGGCCTCAAACTCACAAAGATCCACCTGCCTCACCTCCCAAATGCTGGGATTAAGGACATGTGCCACCACACCCGGCCGCTAAAAAATATTTTTAATATGAGAAAATACTGAGTGGTCAGTCCCCCATCTTTCAAGTGAGAAAATACTGAGTGGTCAGTCCCCCATCCTCCAAGAGTTCCCCGGCCTCTCTCTGGCATTCCTCAGGTCCCGCCCGAGCCATCCTCTCCTAGACAACATGCATGAGCTTTCTCCACCCTGCTCCTCTAGAGATCTGGCTATAGCAGTAATTCTTTCTGCTACAGAGCAGACATTCTCTATTTCTCCTCTGCGGCATGGAAGTGACCTGTAAGCAGGACATCTCCTACCCACATGGGGGCAAATGAGCCTTTCTTGACTCAGGGCAATAATAGCTTGGGGAACGGAGAGCTAGGGTCCCGGAAAACCAATGGTCACCAAAGCCACCCTGAGAAAAATCTTCTGTGTCTTTGTCTTGCAAATTCAAAGCATGAGTTTCATGGAAGGGTGAGCTTTGTGAAGAGTTTACTAATAGGTTCACAGGTGAGAGTCTAAGAGAAGGAAGCAAGCAGAGTGGATTTTAAGGGAAGGACTGCCACCAAGGGTCACAGGTTAGGGGTTCAGAAGACTTTTCTGAATTGAGGTATTGGGGGAAGAGTCAATCAAGTCAGAGGGAGGGAAATATTGACTCACCCACAAAGTGTCCATGCACCTCCCCACCCTAAGTGTCTGGGCCAGAGTTTTAGTTCATTGGGTATAGCTTTCTGTGAAAAGAAGAAGAAGAAGAAGAAGAAGAAGAAGAAGAAGAAGAAGAAGAA
>CAJQZJ010032004.1:7747530-7775652 GCA_907164525.1 Lophiomys imhausi | reverse complement strand
ACAGCAAGGGGATGAGGCATGAGTGTGCACTCACATGCACAGCAAGGCAGCCTGTGCTGAAGGGAGAGGCCAGAGTACTCATGTCTTTTAGTGTCATGGTTGGCACAGCTGTACTAGAGTAGCTGGGATTTGGCAGGGGAAATGAACTGGCAAGATGACAGGCAGTGGTGGCATGGGACCTCAAACCATAGTTCTAGGGACAGGCCTCAGGCTTGACAAGGACAAGAAAAAGCACAATGGCCAGGTGTACCTGTGTCCAAGATGGGAGAGAATAAAAGTTGTGGAGGGAAGCTGGAAGTAAAAAGTTGTGAATGAAACTGAAGCCACCAATAATGCTGGCCAGAGGCCAACATTGGTGGTACACACCTTTAATCCCAGCACTCAGGAGGTAGAGACAGGTGGATCTCTGAATTTGAGAATAGCCTGGTCTACAGAGTGAGTTCAAGGACAGCTGGGGCTACACAGAGAAACCCTCTCTCAAAAAAAAAAAAAGAAAAGAAAAAAGAAAGAAAGAAAGAAAAGAAAAAGAAACAAAACAAAATAAAAAGTGGACAGTGGCCAGAGAGAAACACAGGTGTGGAAGGCAAGAAGTATGGGCAGTGTGGAGTCTGCAGCAAGCAAGGTGTCAGCAGCCGGGTGGTGGTGAGGGGTGTCCGTGTGAAGGCTGTCCCCTCAGTGATGGACTGATATAAAGGAGGGGGAGGAGCATCGCTGCCTGCCTGACTTCCATGATGCAGGGTGCAAGAGACAAACAACCACCCTCTGACTTCTGCCAGAGCAAGAGAATGAGGGGAAGACACTCAGGGAAGATGGCTGTGGGCAGGGGCTCCTGGAGACCATATGAGTGCCCAGATGACGTAGTAGAAACATGAGGATCAGGTCAGGCCAGCCTGAGGAGGCTGAGATGGGATAACAAGTTGAAGGCTTGACTGGCTACCAGTGAGTTCAAGGCCAGCCTGTGACACTGTCTCAAAATTAAAAAAGGAATGCAGGCAGATACTTCCTTCAGTGGCAGATCGCTTGCCTAGAATATGGGATACCCTGGGTTTAATCTCTAATAGCACACACAAAAAACGAATTTGGGGTTCTGAAAGAAGTGGTGGTTTGGGTTGACCCAAAGATAATGGAGTGGAGAATCAGGGAGATCTAGCCTGTGCCAGGAAAGCCTGGAGATTTTTCTCAGAAAACTAGGCAGATTGGATCCCTAGGCAAGCCCAGAGGCATGGTGAATACCCCAGGATGAGCCAAGGCTGCAGTATGGTCTCTGAGGGAAGAACTTCCTCTTGGCTGGTTGGCCAGGGTGCCCATTGTAGAGGTACCAAAGAGCTTGGTGCTCACCTCCAGCCCACCACAGAAGTCAACCTGAAGGGACACGGTGCCTGTGGTTCTAATTACTGAGAAAGCTGCAATGGCAATGATCTCTTGAGCCAGGACTTTGAGGTCAGCCTGACCAATGTAGTGAGACTATCTTCAAGAAAAAAAAAAAACAAGTCTGCTTGCTGCAGCCCTCTTACATAGCCAAGCTACTCACCATAGGGCAGGGTGGAGGCAACTCCGGTGTCCAGGACAGGGTTGGCATCTGATGCAGGTTTGTCTACAAAATGGAATGGTGTTCCATTTTCAAAATGATGGACATCTGAAAAAATGCTACAAAATAGAACCATTATGCTAAATGAAAAAGACCAGACAGGAAAAGACAATACTGTGTGATTTCACTCCCGTGAGGCACCCATTGTCAAGTCCTAGAGACAGCACCGGAGTGGAGACAGTCGAGCCACAGTGAGCTGGTGTTCAGTGGGGATGAGATGCAGTTTTGCAAGAGGAACGGGTTCTGGAGGAGGGTGTTGGTGACGGCTACGTGACTGGATGTACTGGATGTATGAACTGTACACCTAAACTGGGTTTAGATGAGCAGCTGGGGTGGGGCTCAGCAGCAGAGCCCAAGCTTTGCCTGCTTTAGGTTCCCAAGTCACTGTTCAGCACAGAAAAGAAAAGGGAAGAAAAAACAAGATGTCAAGTTGAAGAAACCAAGGCTGTCCTCTATTCTCATGGCCACACAGTTGGCAATAGTTGCAGCATTATTCTGGAATGGGCCTCATGACCCTGGGTTGCTGGGGCCCTGGGGGTGCCTGGTGACTAGAGAAAGGCACCCCATGCATGCAGTGAGGCCCTCTCCACAGTGCCCTCAGGAAGAGCTGCTTCCCTTCCTGTCCCTCAGGTCTAACTAACGCAGAGCACTGTGTACCCCCAGGGAGGTGATTCCTGCAGGGGCACCTCCGTGGGCCTCATCCCGCAGCACTTCCACCCCTAGTCCAGAACTATGGTTTTTCCTGACTTCAGTCTCCAGCACCAGATCTCAGAAGTATCATTAGAATGGCCACATCTCTTCATTTTGGGGAAAACAGTGTCTGCTAGCCTTCACAATACTCACCAGAGTGTCTGTTCAGCACTGGCTGGCATTTGTTTCAAACTTGGTATAGTCTAAGTCGAAGACAAAGAAGCCTGGGAAATTGGAAGTGAGATTAATAAAGGAGGCCACACTCTGTCAGCACCAAAGCTGACTGTAAAGATGCCGTGTTTTTAGAGTCTGGGGTCACTTATGTGGAGGCAGAAAAATAACTGACTCAAAATAGAGGCAGAAGGTGCTGGGCTGCATGTGGGGCCTTTGATCTGACCTGGGAGACTTTGCAGCATCCCGGGAAAGCATCTCTGTGCCTTTGATGTGAGAGGAGACAAGAAAATTCAGTTAAGACTGAAATGCATAAATGGAAGGGATGGGAAGTCTGGTTAGCCATGCGGCAGCAGTGACCTAAATGACCAAAGACAGCAGAAAGTAAAAGGGACAGGAAAGCAAGTGTCTGGCAGGGTGGACCCTGTTCACTACAGCAGTCTGACCTACAAAGAGGCCAGAGACCCAGAGCAACTAGTAAAAGATGAAGAAAAGCTTGAACTGCCTAAAAAGTAATATAAAACTAAAGCAAAAACTAACATTTCTACTTATCAGAGTGGGAGCAGTAAACAAACAAGACAAAAAAATCCAACAACAAACTCATTGTTTTAGCAAAGTTAAGCAGACATGGGTGTCCTGAGTATTGTCAATGAAAGGTAAACTGAGATATTGACATGTCTAATATTAACATGAAATGTTAAATGTTAGGAATTGGGATAAATATTAGGATAGCTCAGTGGGTAAACAACTTGAGTTTGAACCCCTGGCACCATTGTAAAGAAGTCAGCATTATAGTAGAGTATGGCACTATAATGCCAGTGCTGGGAAAGTTGAGACAGGAGGAGCCCTGAGGCTCACTGGATGTCCAGCCTTGTTAATCTCAAGAAATAAGGTGAAAATCAATAGACCCACAACTACATGTACATGAACACACATCTACCACATGAATACCTACACACATGAAGACACACACCACACATATTTACCTCACAGGAATACATACATACATACGGGAACAAATATACCATACACAGGAACATACAGGAGCACACACACACAATTCAAAAGGCAAAGCTTTTTGGCTGTGCGTAGACTGTGTCTGCTTTTCTTTCCTAAGTATCCATATATGGGCTTTAGCAGGTCTCCTTCCTAAGCTCACCACCCCATTTCCATTCTCCTCCTCCTCCTCCTCCTCCTCCTCCTCCTCCTTCTTCTTTTTGGTTTTTTTGAGACAGGGTTTCTCTGTCTATCCCTGGCTGTTCTGGACTCACTCTGTGATCAGGCTGGCCTTGAACTCACAGAGATCTGCCTGCCTCTGCCCCATTGTGCTGGGATTAAAGGTGTGTGCCACCACTGCCTGACTTATTTTCTTATGAAGATAAGTTTATCCTGTTTTGTAGGTTGTAAATTTTGTGTGTGCACGTGTATTGTGTGTGTGTGTGTGTGTGTGTGTGTGTGTGTGTGTGTGTGTGTGTGTGTGTGTGTTGGAGACATGCCAAATGTGCATGTGGAGGTCATAGATTAGCTTTGTGGATGGAGGCAGTTCTCTCTTTCCCCCTTACATGGATCTATGGATTCACATCATCATGCTATGCAGCAAGTGCCTTTACCCACGCTGTGCGCTCTCTCTCTCTCTCTCTCTCTCTCTCTCTCTCTCTCTCTCTATTGCCCCACCTCTCTCTTCCTTCCTTTCTTTTAAAACTTTTTATTGATTCTTTGTGAATTTCACACAATGAACCCAAATCACACTCATCTCCCCTTCCCTTCATATCTTCCCTCTGTCCTTGCAACCTCCCCTCCATAAGTAAACAAAAAATAAGCTGGGCATGGTGGCGCACGCCTTTAATCCCAGCACTCTGGAGGCAGAAGTAGGTGGATCTCTGTGAGTTTGAGGCCAGTCTGGTCTACAAAGCAAGTCCAGGACTGCCAGGGCTACACAGAGAAACCCTGTCTTGAAAAACCAAAAAGAAAGAAAGGAAGGGAGGGAGGGAGGAAGGGAGGGGGGAAGGAAGGAAGGAAGGAAAAAAAGAAAGAAAGAAAGCAATAAAGAAATAAACCAAAAAACAAACAAAAATATCTCACCATGGAAGCTGAGGTGTGTCACAGGGTGTCACATACCCTTTTGCCTAAACAGCTTTACTTGCAAATGTTCATTGCAATGAGTCATAGGTCTGGTTCCAGGCCTCTGGCTTCTGCTACACTATCAATAATGGATCCTCACTGGAACTCCTCTCAGACATCCTGTTGTTACCCTGTGTTATGGAGATCCTACAGCTTTGGATCTGCAGAACCAGCCCCTTCATGTGCCCCAGCACTTCATAAATGGGGTAAATGTTGGGGTGGGCCAGCTCGGAGCCCTGTTACTGTGCTGCCCAGGTGAGGTTCAGAACGAGAGACAGGACCCGCCCTCCTGCCACAGGTGAGGCAGAGCCACTCAGCACAGTGCTAGAGCATCGACCAGGCTTCAGGCAGCCGCCCAGACCAGGGCCATCTGCATGGCCTTTGGTGGGAACTATGAACACAGACCCTGGCTGCTGCAGGACTGTGAACCCAGACATGGCCCTTATCAGCACCCTGAGCCAGCCTGTCAACATGGCCTCAGGTGCCAGCACTAGCCAGTCAGATCAGTTTGGCCCCAGCGTCAGCATGGCCCCCAGACATCAACATGGTCTCAGGCAGTAGCTGTAACCAGACATCTGGGTGGCTACACAGGCCATGGACCCAGCAAGGCTGCTGTCAGTCCCTTACACTGGATTCCTTTCAGGATTCATTTTTCAGTTTCTTCAAAGAAGCCACCAAGTGTCCTGAAAGAAAGTACAGCTAACTGTGGTGGTATATTCTTGTGCGGAGTCAGGAGGATCAGGAGTTCAATGTCCTCCTCAGCTATACAGTAAGTTGTTTTTTTTTTTTTTTTAACCAGTCTGGGCTATACAGACCCTGTCTCAAATGCTGATGCTGTTCTTGTCACTCTCCATGCGACTTTTGAGATGGGTCTCACACTGAATACCACTCCTCTCAAGACTAAATCCCATGACTCCCTCCTGACCTCACTTCCTCCTGTTTGCTGAACAACATTCCATAACCACTAACTACTGCTGCCTTCTAGGGCCCCAGGGGTCCAGTTCAAATGCTAGCCTGACCCTACAGGTCAGAAGTTCATTTCAAACGAACCTTGTGGAAAGACAGAGATGGTTGGTGAGTCAAGGGACTCTGCAGGATAGAGACCTGGGGGTGGGGACAGAGAGAGGACAGTGAGGAGGGAAACTGTGCTGCTGGGTGTCTGGAATGCAGCAGACACAGAGAGGCACAGCCCTTCTGTAGTCTTCCTACTGATTGTGGGGAGGTCTGCTGAGAAAGTTTGGGCTTTACAGGGGAGATTGTTGTTTTGAAAAACTGAAGTATCTCTGTCATTTGATTTTACCAATGAAGACTCAGGAACTGATGCTGGGGTGAAAACCTGCTAGCTCAGAGAGGCAGAGAAAGCACCCAGCTGACCTTCCTATTCAGCTGAAAACCCTAGAGGAAAAAGCCCAGAGCTAAAAGGCCCTTTCTTTGTCTCCAAACTATTTTAAATACCCTTCAGCTCAATGTCCCTCCTTTTTGTTTAATCCCTGTCAGTTTCTTGCTCTGGCTTTTGACCTATGGTTAATTTTATTTAATCCTGTGTAGAGAAAGCTTTTGGATTAAAGGTGTGTGCTAGGGCAGATCCATAAGTACTTGTTTACAGTAAATAGAAAGCTCTAGGATTAAAGGCTGAGTCATCCCATAATTAGAAACAGGTGTTTACAGCTCACAATTTCAGGGTTCCCAATGGGATCAAATATTCTGTAACAGGAGATGGATATCCTGGTACAGAAAATGCTGATGAGCTCAAGGCCCATGGTTATGGGGCACACTGGAGCCACTCATAGGAGCCAACAGCTCTGTCAGCCCTCTTTTTGTTCCTAATGCATTGGTCCTTGCTCGGAGAACCTCTGGGGGCTGGCACTGCAGCTCCTCCAGTACTCCATCCTGGTGGGAAAGCCTTCCTCATTCAGATCTTCTATTTTCCCCTCTCCTGGGCATGGCTGGCCTTAGCAAGCCCTTCCCCCACCCGTGCCCCCATGGTCAGTGCTTCCTGCCAAAAGTCCACTCTGCAAAAGCCACCCTTTAAAGTTTCTCTTTCCTCCTTCCATGTCAAGTAGTATGTATACCCGTTATCTGACCTCTCTGAGGTCCCAGCTTGTCATCTGTGTCAAGAGGCAGAAGCTCTGTGTGAAGGTGAAGCAGATGCTACCAAAACTCAGATAGATGGCCAGGGCATAGGACCTGTGGGTGTGCCAATATTTTGTAGAAAACATATACAAATACATAAGGTATTTTAAAAAATAAGGTTTTTCAGCCGGGCAGTGGTGGCGCACGCCTTTAATCCCAGCACTTGGGAGGCAGAGGCAGGCGGATCTTTGCGAGTTCGAGGCCAGCCTGGTCTACAAATTGAGTCCAGGACAGCCAGGGCTACACAGAGAAACCCTGTCTCGAAAAACCAAAAAAAAAAAAAAAACAAAAAAAAAATAAGGTTTTTCTCAACATGGGAAATAGAAAAAAAAAATACTTAAAATAACCAGTTAGAACATGCACTGTGTGCTTTATTGACTTTCTTACCTAAGTTAGGATCTTGCTGGATAATGCCCTCCATACGTATAGGCCCGTGGGGGATTTGCTGTTACTATTATAGCTAACTCTGAAATGTAATTTATATAATCATACACAATCCAGCCCTGTAGAAGGTGCAATTCAAAGCACTTCTCCATCTCTCTGCTCTCCCCCCATATACAGAGCGAAAGCTAACCCAGTTATCACATTAAAACATTCCATTATCCTCCCAAAGAAGCTGTTTAGCAGTCACCCGAGTTTTGGTTCAGCTTAACATTATTTTCAGTCATCTTTGCTTTGGCTTGTTGACAATCTCCTTAACCTTCCTGGCTGGTGACTTCAGGTAGCAGCTTCCGCGGGGCAGTAGGCACAGCCAGCTGTGTTCTAGAAGGATCCAAGACTCGAAGCAGCAGGACTCTCCGGGATCAAGGTATGGGGAGCAGGCGGCAGGGGACGCTGGGGACTTCTTGCAGGTGGAAGGACAGGTCACCCACTGGTGTAGGCGCTCAGCACCCTTCCTGGTGTAGGTGACAGCTGCAGTCTGGAAAGAGGAGGCACCGCAAGTGAGTGGGACCCGATCTTGGACAAGTAGGTTTGCAAGCGACCGCAGGGCTGGGCCGGCAAGCACCCCGGCAGGCAGCGGTGGCCACGCGGACGGGTGGTTTAGGGAACGCGCGGGAATGCAGCGCCAAGAGAAAGCCCAGGCCAGGACCTGGGCGGCAGCTTGGGTGCGGCGGGGTCTGCACACCCGGCGGAGGAGTCGACTCAGGGCGCGCGGCTTCGGCGCCGGACCGGTAAAGACTGGGACTTCGTGCCCGGGTGGGAGGTGGTGAAGCCTCGAGGTCTTTTCTGAACGCCGCACTCCTTCGCCCGAGGGAGAAATCAGATAAATTCATTTCTCCCGGAGTTTGGAGCAGGTTCAGCACCGACCCGGGGCGGGGGGCGGGGCCAAGCCCGGCTCCTGCCCTGCGGTCCATGGGAGTCGCCTTCGCAGGGCCACGCCCCCCAACCCTGAGCGCACTGGCTGGGCGGTACACACCCGGCTTGGGATGCGCGGTCTGGGCGCTGTGGCCATGCCTGGCAGCGCCCTAGCGGCTGTCCTGAGCCCAACACAATCCCGGTAGACGACTCCCCGGGCCCGGCTGGCCCGGCCATGCAGCTAGAGACGCAGGACATGCTGTACGTGGCGCTGGAGCTGGTTATCGCCGCGCTGGCGGTGGCGGGCAACTTGCTGGTGTGCGCCGCGGTGGGAGCCTCGAGTGCATTACAGACCCCCACCAATTATTTCCTGGTGTCGCTGGCAGCGGCCGACGTGGCCGTGGGACTCTTCGCCATCCCCTTCGCCATCACCATCAGCCTGGGTTTCTGCACGGACTTCTATAGCTGCCTCTTCCTCGCCTGCTTCGTGCTGGTGCTCACACAGAGCTCCATCTTCAGCCTCCTGGCGGTGGCCGTGGACAGGTATCTGGCTATTCGAGTCCCGCTCAGGTGAGGCGAACTTTTCTTGCCCGGGTCGGGTTAAAGTTCTACAGAGGGGGCCCTCTACAGGCCCACGGTTCTACCTTCTGGGATCCCAGATGGGCCAGATTAGGAGCACGCTAGGCACGCAGAGCAAAGGAGCAAAAGTTCTGGCGTGGAGGATACCAGCCATCTCCCGTGACGCTTGTTCCTCTGCCGGTTGTCGAGACCCTACTGGGGCGGCAGAACATGCGTGTGGTCGCCTCTTAGACGTCAGAGATGTTCCAGTGGCTCCCAGATTACCTCTTATCTGAATAAGGACACTCTTAGGGGCCTCTGGGAAGTTTGCGCTCGCTCGGTGAGGTACCCGCCACGGCTCGTGAAGCTCAGGCTCGGGAGGCTTGGTGATTGCATCTCCTCCCTCGTGGCGAAAGATGCACCTTCCCAGTCCTCTGGAGAGACAGAGCTGCTGTCCCTAGCCGGGACATTCGGATCAGAGCAGCTGCCAGACGGGGGTCCTGTGCCTGGAGAAGGTTCAACTAAAGAGCAAGGCATCTTTGGACTCTGGGAATTGGTACTTTTAGAAGGGACACAGTACCAACGACCCAGCTTTAGAATGTGCCTACTTCAAAATGAGGCAGCCAGGTAATCTAAGGAAAAAGTGCCGCTTAACTGGCACTTAACTGGCGGGGAACGCTGAGAGCATCGGTCCCTACAAGCTCCACAGTGGCTGATTACTCCCAGACATGTTAAAGAGCTACTCTGCTTACTGGTTCACTAAACACTGACAAACAGCCTGAGAGCCTGTAGCCCATTGCGTAACCTTATTTGTATACTGCTGCAGTGCCCAGAAGCCTGAAGTAGCCCAGAAAACTGGTGACTGTGGCCTGCTCACTCTTTCTCAGAATATGGCTAAACCACTGTCTCCTTTTTCCACAAGGAGAAAAGCAGATCCAGGATAGGCAGCCAGTTAGCAGAGGAAGTGGATCCCACTAGTAGCTAATAAAGTTGAGTTTGTTGATGCTTCTTAGTGCCTGGGCCCTTTAGCATTTCTGAGGTGAGCTTTGGGTGTCTTTAGATTTGGAACCCAGATGAGGAAACTGTGTCACAAGAGTAGGACGAGAACTAACTCAGTGAGCTCTGACCGGATGCCAGGCAACTCCAATTACATGTTCATACTATAATCCTTGAACTGTACAGAGGACCTATGCTCTTGCCTGCATCCCGTAGGTGAAGGGTGGTGGCCCAGGGAGGTGAGGATGTGGTTCAGGACGCTGCGACCCCAGAGCAGCAGACTCGGAGCTGGCACCGTGCCATCACCGTGCCATCCACCTGTCTCACAGGGCTGCATGTGGTACCAGGGTTTGAGAGCTGTGGAAAAGACCCTCTTGCTATTTCTAGGGGGCGATTCTGTCTACCGTGAGCTGGTGTTTGCAGGAGAAATGTGTTTGGGGATTTGATGGTAGAAAATTTCCACAATCTCTTTTAATAGGCAGATATGATGAGCCTAGTGGTCCCCTTGGGTTGTGTCTTGGGTCCCAGATGGAACAGGAACCCCTGCTTGTGTGTGAGTGAGTTGTTCCATATCCACTGCCCTTGAAACCTGACCAGGAGTTTTTACACATTTGGTGTGCTATGATCCAGGGGTTTCTGAGCACCAGACTGTATGGCATTCTCTTCTCTCCATTCTTGTGTGTCTGTCCTTGCCTCCTGCCTCCCATAGTGAGTGCTCAATAGCCTTTTGCACTTTCTTTTTCCATAGAGCAGAGTAGTCACACACCCCCAGCTTGAGTTGCTCATCTAGGGAAAGCCCTTTGGGCTTGCCCCTGGCAGAGCCCCAGATGCACAGCAGCTCACCCAGGACCCACTCCAAATATCTCTTGTGCCACATGACTGGAGCAGGAAGTTCCATAAATGTTTAAATCTGTTAGTTCTTGTCCTGGGTTGTGCTGGGCGGGCCCTGAAGAAAATGGGTGTGCGTGTCTTCAGGGGAGACATGTGAATCACAGGCTCCCTGCACTTCTCCTTTGTGTCTGCTAAGGGTGAGAGGTAGTTGATGGTGAGGAGAGGGAAAACAGTGAATGTGGAACCCAATGTGCCCCATTCCCACTCTCAGGCCTGTCCTTAGGTGTGAGAGTGTGCACAGCAGTCTCCCCCTCCAACACCTTGGCAGGTATGAGTGTCTAATGTGCCCATGGCACCAGCTCACACTGTGGTAGATTGAGGATACCAGGTCTAACCCTTCCTTGAGCTGGCATGGGAGATGGTGTGTGTGATGGGCCTCCTGCCCTCAGTTCAAAGCAGTTCAGCCCAGTGGGAACAAGTTAAAATTAGGTTATTTTGAGCTGAATTCTGTGGCAACATGGCTGTAGTTCCAGGAAGACTGAGACAAGGGGATTGCTTGAGCTCAGGAGTTCAAGATTAATTTAGGCAACAGCAAGACCCTTGTCTCAAAAAATGCACACTACAGCACCCAGCTGGGTCCTACTGAATCAGTCTGTGGGGTATATATGGGTTCCAGCATTAACATCTAACCAGGATCTGCTGCTTACGTCAAATTTGAAAACGCTCCAAATATCAGGCAGGTTTTGAAACTCTGTTTCTCTTGTTTGACATGGGCTGGGCCCGAGTTACCCCAAACTCTGGGTTGGTTCTGAGATCTTCCCTGGGGCCATGAGCTGCAGATGGGCATCAGACCAGAAATGCCCTACTGAAGGAGCCAGGTGTGGTGGCCAGGCATGTGTTCTCAGCATTCAGGAGCCTGAGGCAGGAAGAGAATCACTAGTTTGAGGCTGGTTTGAGGCTACAAAGTGAGTTCCAGTCTCAATCCAGCCTTGTATCCCCCCCCCCCCAGAAAAAAAAGTGGTAAGGAATTAAGATTACATACTGCTCTTTCAGAGGACCAAGCAGTTCCCACAGCAGGTTGGCTTACAACCTGTACTTTCAGCTCCAGGGGATTCAACACCACCTTCTGGCTTCCTTGGTACCTACAATTGGGCACACACACCAACCACTTCAAAACAAAATTCTTAGTATCCTGTTTGGTGGTGGTGTCTCTCTCGCTGGAAGCCAAACGGTAAGGAGGCGAAGCCCAGGGTGTGAGCACTGAATGCTTAGCTAGGCACATCACTTACCTGGACCTAACAAACTCTTAGGCTTGCCTCCATGGCTTGGATGGTATCTTGTTGGAGGAGCCCCTGGGTCCTGGGGACTGGCCTTGATTTCACTAACATGAAGGGATGATCCAGTATGAATAAGGGAGCCTAGAGGAGATGCTAGGCATAAGAACGATTCTTTTGTGTTCAATTGAAAAAGAGCAGACTGCTTGCTTCAGGCCCTGCCCTTTGTCCTGACAGTGAGGGGTGTCCACAGACATACATTGTCTGCCTTCTGCTTTGGTGGAGACTCACGTGCAGGGAACCTTCCGAAGTGGGCTGTGCTATGTATGCCCACGGCCGAGCCGGGGTGTGAGCTGGTGGCTGTGGGAGGTGAGCCACAGCTCTGCCCACAGCAACTTCTGGCTCTCACTTCATCCTCTGGCTGGTTCTGGTTGCTTCCCACAGGGGTACTTCCTCCTGCATAGCCTAATCTTGTTCCCTTCATGCTATAGCCAAATCAGAGCTGACGCACTCTGGGGGCCTTCCCTCCTCTGCCCAGTGGACTCAGTTTCCCCTTTTACCATGGTTGATTCTCTGGAAGGGCTGACATGACCACTTTCCTAGATGTGCTGAAGGACAGTGTTTTGGAGGGAGACATATATACTAGATCATCAGAATGAAAGGGCAGTGTTCATACTTCTGTTTTCTGTCACACTGAGGCTGTGCAAGCGTGCGTGCATGCATGTGTGTGTGTGTGTGTGTGTGTGTGTGTGTGTTAGTGTTAGTGTTACTATGTTCTCTCTGGGAGGTAGGAATGTATATTCTGAGAACATATCTTCTTGCAAAAAGAGGCAAGGGAAGGAGGACCTGAGACGGCAGATCTGGTAAAATGTTAGAAGAAAAACTGGTTCATCTGTTTGTTTAGAAAAAAAAAATGTGATCTGCTCTGGAGCCTGTGGGCTTGAGCCTGGGTAGCAGGGACTATAGGAAGGCACCACTGTACCCAGCTCATTTAATAAAGGAAACTGTGTTGTCAAAGGATCCCTCACAGGCCTGGGAGAGGATAGGGTAGTACAGGACTTAGAGATGCTGCAAAAGCAAGGCAAGCAGCAGGTGCCATGGGCTGAAGGCAGGTAGCCACAGATTCTGGGGTGTGGCCTGCAGATCCTGGCTCCTGCTCTAATTGCAGGCCCAGAGTTACCCAGAACTGGGCGTTGCTTTGTTTATCCTCCTTTGTTGTTTATTCTCTGTTGTTAGCACACAAGGGTCTCTGTTCCATCTCTAGGCATGGAGGAACAACCTTAAAGCCAGCAGCAAGTGTCATCATTGGCTCTTGTCTGATCCTGCAGTTCTATTGTAGACAGGATCTCCAGCAAGGCCAGCATGGCAGGCGGCAAGTGGCTTGTGCCTGGGTAGGTGGATTAGGTTGGGGAGGCTCTCAAGCCTATCTTAAAGCCAGGCTGGACCTGAGAGCACACACTCAGAAGTGCACCTGAAATGCCTGTCCTCAGGCTGCGGGAGAAGTCAGGCCTAAGGTAACCAGCCAGTCATCAGGCAGTATGGAAATGTCCAGGCTTGGGGTGATGGAAGTGGGGTTGGCAGGCATTCCAGCTGCTCACAGTTTCCCCCAAGGGGTGGGAGGAGACTGGTCCCTCTGGTCATCATGGGCTTTCCCTTGAACTGAGTGAGGTCCAGAGCTGCACCCAGAATGCCATGGGCTATGGCTACTTTGCTTGCTTGGAAGGGCCACACCCCAGGGACAGTCAGTCCAGGAAATGGTACCTGGTTTTGTACCTTGGACCACCATCTACACCAGGTTCTGAAAGGCATGGGTGCTCCCTGCAGCTGTCTGGAGAATGAGCTGGTGGGAAGTGTGTGGTGGCTGTTCTTGGTTGTCAACCTGACAACATCAGGAATTAACTAAAACCCAAGCGGCTGGGAGCACCTGTGAGGGAGTTTTTCTTATTTAAGTCATTTGAGGCGGGAAGATCCACCTGTAATCTGGGCCACACCTTCTGCTGGCAGCCTATATAAAGGACATAGAAGAAGAAAGCTGCTTTCTTTGCCTGCTTGCTATCCCTGGCAAGTCAATTCCTTCATTGGCTTTAGAGCCTACTTCTTCAGGATTTGAGCGTGCTCGGAAGACCAGCTGAGACATCCAGCCTCATGGACTGAACAACTACTGGACTCTTGGATCATACATTGGTACACAGCCATTGTTGGACCAGCTGGAGTACAGCCTGTAAACCATTCTAATAAATCCCCTTTATATATGTGATGTTATATGTGTGTTCATGTGTTCATTCTGTAAGTTCTATTCCTCTAGAGAATCCTGAGTAATGCAGAATGACAGAGGAAACATTTTCTTAAGACAATCTGCATTTCTTTCATATACACAGTTCTGCAGCCTTGCAGGTTCCTTCCACATAGCCACTAGCAGGATTCAGCCTCCTCTCTTCTATCTGGCCTGTTGCAGTATGAACATGCCCTGCCGATTGCTATTCGAAGTGTGTCCTCAGTTATCTTGCATGTTGGAGTTTTCCACTTGTGAAGAGCAGCCACACATTATTAAAGCCCTCTCTGTGGGTGGGTTTGTATACCTCCTCAGGGCTAGTCTTGAGAGCTCTGTGGAGCAGGCACGTCAAAGATGAGGATCAGAGTTGTTAGCCTGGGATCACACAGGAAGCCAGGACTGCATAAACCTGCTAGGACCACTAATAGCATGCTGACAACTACAGGGAAAGAGGCCAGACAGCACAGGGGTTCTGTAAGAGCATTCCTTGATGGATGGTAGGTGAATGAGGGCACCAGCAGACTGTGATGTGGCCCTGTAAGTATCCATGCGACAGAGAGGGTGGGTTACAGCTGAAGAGTGATGTGACTGGAATGAGGAAGCGGTGTTTGGTCCAAACAATATGCTTGTGCTCAGTGCTCCAGTAGCAGCTGAAGGACTGTGGGGGTCTTTCCAGTTCAGGGGTCTGTGATCCAGTCTTCCTACTAATCCCAACTCATCACCGATCCTCCGGAATTGACTGCATGTGGTCATTCTCCTTTAGAGCTTTGCCATGACCTACTCTTGGGCTCTGAGGCTAATAGGGCGGAGACCTTGCCAGTGGCTGCGGGTGCACCTTCTTAGTCAGAATCAAAGTTGAGAACAGTTTGGCTGAAGGAGTGTGACACTTTCTCTAGAGGGTGCATGTTTGAGGTTTGTGGGTGGGGTGCATGGGAACGAAGAGCATTGGGCTGTGTGAGGAGCCTATGTGAAGGAGCAGGAGGGAGAGTCATGAAGTGTCCTGTGTCTTGTGTCATACCCCCCACCCCATGCATACATTAGGCACAGCAGGAGGGGCTGGGGAGGCAGAGCAGTAGGGGTGGAACAGGCGGGTCATAGAGGCCTGGAGTCTTCCTAGGGGAGCTCAGATTTTGTCCTAAGGTTCTGGTGGCCACTAAAGGACCCAGGAGGTCGTGGTGAGGCACAGAAGGAAAGCAAGCCCACTCTCTTTTTGACGAGCACCAGCCCTTGCTGGAGCAGCCCTCCCAGATCAATTTTGTCACTGTACTTCCTCCTACTGGCTCCTAGACTGACTCTTGGTTGTGCCACCATCTTTTTTTGTTGTTTTTCAAGACAGGGTTTCTCTGTGTGTCCCTGGCTGTCCTGAATTTACTTTGTAGACCAGGCTGGCCTGGAACTCACAGAGATCCGCTTGCCTCTGCCTCCCGAGTGCTGGGATTATAGTCTTGTGCCACCATACCTGGCTATGAATTTATTTTTGTGTCTTTACTGTCAGTTCATTGTGATTTTCTGAGGCAGGATAACTAGGTGAGACTCACATGCCAATGTAGAATTATTTACTCATTTCTTCAGAGACAGTGTCTTATAGCCCAGGCAGGCCTTGGACTCACTTTCATTTCCTCCTGCTTCTGGGTGCTTGAGTTACAGGTATGTGACCCCACACCGGGTTTATGGGTGTTGGACTGCATGCAACGGAGCTGTATCCCATCCCAGCATGTTATTTTCTTTACTCTTCTGTGTGAGTGTGAGAAAGACAGAAACAAACAGGGTTTCATTGTGTAGTTCAGGTTCTTCCTACCACTACCTCTGAGGGCTAGGATTACAGATGTGTACTACCATACCTGGTTCAAATGTAGATTTTGTTTTTATTTTTAGAACTATTTCATCTTAAATCTTATATATTTGTATGTTTTGCCTGCATGTATGTATGTATGTGCACCACATGCATGCCTGATGCCTGCCAAATCTAGGAGAGGGTGTTAGATCCCCTGGAACTGGGGTCTAGATGGTTGTTAGCAGCCATGTTGGTGCTGGGAGTCGAACCTGGGTCCTCTGCAAAAGCAGCCAGTGCTCTAAACTAATGAGTCATCTGTCCAGCCCCTCAAGGGCAGACTTTAAATCAGGAATGTAGTTGTGATAGAGTTTCCTTTTAAAGCCACTCTGGTGGACAGCTGGATGGACTGGAAGGGATGAGATTATGTAGGAAAGCCAGGGTCATCCAGGCGAGGAAGAACGGAAGTGTGATTATGCCAGAGGCCATGGAGATGGCATATTTGATGTATCATCTGACCGTTTGTACCTGGAGGGGAAGGCTGACATGTGACATCACCCAGGAACCTGAGAGTTCAAAAAGAGAGGCCCCAGGTGAAGCCACATCACCAGCTAAGAGACTAGGACAGTAAAGAGCTGAAGCCAGAGATGGACCCAGATCCAGTTAGTGAGTCAGGGCTACCAAGGTGGCTGGTTGACGGCAAGCTGAATGGGAATGGGAATGCTGTCACTGTAGATTAGTGAATTACTGGTCACCTAGAAGGGCTGGCAGATCTAACAGACAATGTCAAGCAGCATGCTTGTATCTGAAGATGGGAATCTAGGAACCAGGTTTGCAAGGCTTGGTGACACGGGTAGAATTTGATTGTAGGGAGAGAAGAGTGAGGGACAACTCCCAGATTTCTAGGCATCAGTATGGTGGTGCTTTGAAAATTAGGGTGCAGGGAGAAGCATTTGGGAGCTTGTGTCTCAGGTGTATTTCAGGCCTAGGTTGGATCCACAGGCTGGGAAGGGTGGTTGAGTGTGAACTATGGAGAGGTTGGGGCTCAGCAGTCCTTCCCTCTTTGGGTTCAGCACCTTCCTGCTTTGTTGGAGCCCAGCACTGCCCGCTTTCCTATCATGTGGAGGCTTTTGCTCCAAAACCCTTCCTCTTACCTCCCAATGCCCCTTGTTTACTACTTATGTAGCTTAAGGTCCACCAGCCACAAACTTCCTACTGACTTTCTGTGTATAAGATTTGTTTCCGCTGTTGATTTCAACACTGAAGCTGAATCTGGCCTGGTTCACTCTGCCCTGGCGCCTTGTGTCCACCCAGTATTCCCTCCCTGTGTGTCTGCCCTGGCTTCAGGACCCCCCACCTCTTGGAACTTAGTATGCTGAGGCCCCTGCCTGGAATGTTACTCTGTTTCCCTGCTGATTCTTCCTTGTACTTACTTGGTCTCTTAAAGTGTTCTCTTCTTGTGTGTCCTGGAGATCCTTGGCAGCTCTCTGCAACTCTGCAGATAATTTTCTTTGCTATCTGTAGCTTGTTAAGCTGTTTGCTACCCTGTGGGTGGACCATCTTGTTGTCAGTAGACCGGAATCGTATATGGAATGTCCTGAGAGATTTATGAGAGAAGCTGGAAGAAGCAGAGGAAACTGAGACTAACGGGGACTGATTAGCCATGTTCCAGAAGACCAAGGCTCTCCTCTCTTTGGTATTTCCAGAAATCATTAGCAATATGGCTTTCTTCCATTAACTGGATCTGGGCTCATCTTTGGCTTCAGCTCTACTGTTCCAGTCTCTTAGCTGGCGATGTGGCCTTACCTGGGGACTCTCTTTTCAAACTCTCAGGCTCCTGGGTGATGTCAGACACCAGTCTTCCCTCCAGGTACAAACATTCAGATGTTACTTATCTCAAATATGCCAATTGCCCTAGCTTGCTTTCTATTGCTGTAATAAAAACAGTGACCCAAACCCACTTGGAGAGGAAAGGGTTTCTCTCTCTCTTGTTTGTTTTTTGAGACAGGGTTTCTATATATAACCAGGAAAAAGTTCACCTGCCGGCTTATATACAGTCCTTCTTGTCATAGACCTCAAATGCAGCTACAAGTGGATGTTAAACACACCTATGTGACCAAGATGGTGGAGTTCTGGTCTCTTTATAAACCAGCTCTTTGGCATTTGTTTCTGGGTGCAGTTCTGCATGTGGGTGGAGCAGGGAACAGTTTCTACTGTTGAGGATCAGTTGAGAGGAGACAGATTATCCAGTTCCATGTGGGTACCTAAGCTGATGGTCTGGGCAATAAGGGGGTACCAAGGAACACAGTGGGTAGAACCATGCTTGTGCCTTTCCTTGGGAAGCTGCACCCCAGCCTTCTGCACCCCAGCCTTCTGCACCCCAGCCTGCTTCCATACCGAGCATAGTTACAGCATCCTGGCCCAGTACTTCTCCTCCATCTGCACCACATTGGTCTCTCTCTGATAAACATTTGGTCAGGATCCCCATTCAATCTTTTAGGTATTTTTAAAATACACACTGTGGCAGCCCCTAGCCCTGCCAGATTGCTTGCACAGTTCTTAATTTTTTGTATACCCTAACCCATTTTTCACCTATGTCTGTTTTTTTTTTTTTTTGGTTTGGGTTTTGTTTTTGGTGTGTGTGTGTGTGTGTGTGTGTGTGTGTCTAGATTTAGAGAACATGTACATAAAGCAGGCTTGGTGGCTCACATCTTATTTCCAGCATTCAGGAGGCTGAGGCAAAAAAAAAAAAAAAAAGTAAAAAAGAAAAAAGTCACGCTAGGTTTCAGGTTGACCTGGGCTACATATTGAGTTCCAGTATAGAGAAATTAAGACTGTCTCAATTCATGTATATCTTACAACAGAAATGTCTGTATTTTTACTGAGGAATGGGACTTGTGGGCAAGACTAAATATGAAGAAAGTTATCCCTCGACAGCTTTGAAAGCAGCCGTAGGCCTTAGCGTGTATTCATTCAGCAGTGAGCTTTTAGGAGTTGCTCTGTTGTGGGGCTCAGGGTGGAGCACAGAGCCTCACTTACATGAGCCACCTTCTGAGTCCCATCCTAGTGCCCCAGCCATGTACAGCGCTGTGTAAGTCAGTGTAAGTCACAACTGCAGTTGGAGGTGGGCCCCAGAACCCCGGTTTATGAGAGGGCTCAAGCTGTACTGCCCAGGCTGTGGCACTGCCCAGGGGCTCTAAACTGAAAGCACCCTGAGAGTTGGGAAGATGGCACAGTTTGAGCAGAGGAACCATGTCCTGGTAGCCAGCCCTGGTTATGCAGCCCTTGGCTAGTCCCGGGCCACTTCGTTATGTAATGGGAGGTTCCACTGCTCTTCTGTTGTTGATTCTTCCGTGCGCCTGTTTCTATACCAATCCCCTTAGCTAATGAGCTTTCTAAGGAGGATCTGAGCCCAGCTCTGGACATGTCGGACACTTGCCCGAGTCTGTGCTTTCCCGGGACAGCTACGCAGGCTGGGCTTGCTCCTGCCTCGATTGGAATGAAGACGCTGCTTGCCCTTACTCCCCAGTGCCTGTCCCATGTTCGTCACATTCTTGGGGTAGGCATCCCACCTTGCTGCCCTCCATAGCAGAACACTGATTGGCATGAGGGCTAGGGACTGGGAGGATGCGGCCTTTCAGGAACATTTTGTGACGATGGCCACAAATGTGGATTTGAGGGTGTTCTGAGAGAACCATTGGTGCACAGAGAAGCAGTGCGGACTCTGCTGCAAATAGTGGGGGCTAGAGAGAGGATGGAGCACAGGAGGAGGGGACCAGAGCCTTCAGATGTTAGGGTCCCCAGGGGTCAGCCCTTCCAGCACAGGGACACCTGGCTTCTCTCCTTCCTGCTGTTAGGTACAGGTGCATGAAGGGCGAGGTTTGCTGTCATGGGCCTGGTTGTGCCTCTATCTAAGAGGGCTTGGAGCTCTCTTTCCCTAGAGCAGTGGCTCTTAGCCTTCCTAAGGCTACGGCCCTTTAATTCAGTTCCTCTTGTTGTGGTAAGGTGACCCCAGCCATAAAATTATTTTCACTGCTACTTCATAACTGTAATTTAACTAATGTTATGAATTGTAATGTAGATATCTGTGGTTTCCAGGGGTCTTAGGCAACCCAAAAGTGAGGAGAACTGCTGCCCCAGAGGGTGGTAGAGACTCTTTCCTCTGATTTCTGTGTGCTACTTGCAGAACAGAGGCTCCAGCATTTGGCAAGCAGCTCCTGTGCCAGGAAGAAGAAACTAAAGTGCCTGAGGAATGAAGGGAACTGGGATGAGCCCCAAAAGGGCTCGCAGGCAGAAAATAACCAGTTTGGGCAACATTGGCATCAATCCCATGAGCTTCGTGTTGCTGTGATTTAGTGGTTGTGGGCAAATCATTTAAGCTCTGAGGCTTGTTTTTCATGGCATATTCTGGGCTAGCAGCCCCTTCCTGTAACGTTTAGGTTAGAGGGATGTGTAAGGTTCAGGACAGAGTGTGCACAGAGAGAAGGGGCGTGCATGCATGCTGTGCTCTAGATTTCATTTGCAGAGAAGAAGGATGCAGGTACCTGTCTCAGATTTGGTGTCTGGCTGTGTGGTTCAAAGGTTCATAGCCTGGAACTCTGCCAGTTAGGGAGCAGTTAGGGAGGGTTTGCATGGAGAAAGGGATGATGAATGCAATGAGCCCACCCCCTTTGTAAAAATAACTGTTATTTGCCTGATTTAACTGTCCTCTCAGAGGGTCTACTAACCTAGGCCTAGTCCTGGAAGCTTCTAGCCTCTGTACAATTTATCTAGGCCTAGAATAGGCTCTGAGACTTACTGCTAAAAAAGATCACCTTTTCTCGCCTTTCTGAACTCTTGCTGGCTCATCTGTCTTCACCTGTGTCTAGCTTGTTCTCTTTCTGCAACTTGTCCCTGTAAAATTGTCCCAATAAAACTGACTCCTCTCCTCTTTCTGCACTGCCTTTCTTAAGTCTTCTTTTTTTCCCCTCTCTCTCCTCATCAGAGCTGGGCATATTCTATTCTGTCAAATCTTTCTCTGATTTGTCACTTTGTCTGCCTCTCAATCAGACATCACTTTCGAACATGGCTGTAGCCTTCTACAAACTAACTTTACCTTCATTATTAGGAATTAAAGGTGTATGCTAAGGTAGCACCGGTATTCCAACCAGAGTGGCCATGTTGCTGGATTAAAATCCCTCTATACCCATTCAAGGTATCATTGGCACATTATAGATGAAATGTATATTTCATCTTGGGAAAAGTATCTCAGTCCTCAGAAAATAAACTTTAAAGCTACAGTGCTCTTGTATTTTCATCTAGCTCAAGGCTCAGGGTCTCACCTCTCCTTCTCACTCACTGTCTGAGCATTGCCAACTAACACCAACTTTCCTCTCAGTGCTCCCTCTACCATCCAGCTCCCATCCTCTCAGTGCTCCGTCTACCATCCAGCTCCCATTCTCTCAATCCTCATTCTACCATCCAGCTCCCATTCTCTCAGTGCTCTGTCTACCATCTAGCCCCCACTGAGATTTTTTCCCTTCCCTGAATGATGCTCCCCACTTACTGTCGCCTGCCTCCTAACCTCAGATAGGGACATGGAGTGCAGGTCAAGTCTGTCTAGCCTGGACACCTCACTCCCAGTACTTCTAAGAGACTCCCCAGTTTCTCTGTCATACTCCGGCTTCCTGTCCTTTTCTGTTATCCTGCTGTTTTCCTTGGTGGACACTCGATTACCACTCAGCTCAGGTGCTCCAGACTGTCCCCTCCCTCAATGTCTCTCGCCCTCCTTCTCACCTCCCATTTCCATGGTCGCAGCATGCACCTTGTCAAATACAAAGTGGCACCACCATCAAGATCCCAAAAGCCATTTCACTGTTTGCCTGGTAAGCTCTCCTCCTCTCTCCCTGAGATGATGACTCCAGTGTTCTAGCTGCCTCTCCCTTCCTCAGCCTTGTGAAGTGACAACAGTTCTCAGGGAAGACACAGCCTGGGCCACCCAGCCTTCAGTTTGAAACGAACCCTTCTATCTTGTCTTTTGCCACAGCTCAGGCAGCCTGTCTTAACACAGGCCCTGTGTCCTTCTGCCTCCTCAGCCTTAGCTTTAGCAACCTGTTCTTTCTTCTGGGGGAAGAAGGGGGTTGGGGATGGCCTCATATAGATTATAATGGCCTCAAACTTCTGCTCTTCCTGCCCCTCCCCCTAGTGCTAGGATACAGGTGTGCCACCACATCACCCTGTCCTTCCTTTCAGTGTCTTCTCTATGGGTCATCGTCACCAGCTAACTAATATCACTCCTCCCATGACCTTGATCTCTGTGCTTCTAGCCCTTAATCATCTGTTTCAGTGAATGTAAGGATATTGGGGAAACCCCTGCAGAAACCACACATCATCCCTGACTCCTCACCATCTTCCATCTGACCCACCTTCAAGGCTGATTGGTTCTGTTTCCAGTATCCATTGCACCATCTGGGCTAAAATCCTGGTACCAGCAGTTTTCTTGAATTTTGAAATAGTTCCCTAGCTTCAATGTCTCCTCTTGTCCCCTAAAACTCAGCCACTGTGGCCATGTGGCTTTCTACAACACGAACAGTGCCTCTCCTTGTCTTGCAAGTCTTCCAAGGCTCCTCTCCCATAAATCGGCACTTTCTGAAAGCTTCAGTGAGTGTTGTTTTGCCTGGAATCTTCTCCCATGTTCAGATTTCTACTCCCTCTCATTCATAAGCACTGCACAGAGAGTTCTCCCATGGTGTCCTATACTGTTTCCTTGTTTGTATCTTACGGCTGATTGTCATTGCTCTCATGATACACCATGTTAGCATTTTGGAAAGGCTGAGCCCACTCCAGGTCATAAAGGACATATGTGTGTGTTTGTTTACTTTCTGTCTCTTCTATGAGCTAATGTTTAATGAGGCAGAGATTACATTTCTGGAGCCTAACAGAATGCACAGGACAAAGGGAGAACTCCTGAGTGACATACAAACAGTAGGAGAAGCATTTATTTATTTAATGTTTTTCGAGACAGGGTTTCTCTGTGTACCCCTGGCTGTCCTAGACTCACTTTGTAGACCAGGCTGGCCTTGAACTCACAGACATCCACCTGTCCCTGCCTCCCGAGTGCTGGGATTAATAGCGTGTGACACCACAACCACCAATTACAGACAGCTGTGAACTGCCATGTGGGTACTGGATTTGAACTTGGGTCCTTTGGAAGAGCAGCTAGTGCACTTAACCACTTAGCCATTTCTTCAGTCCCAAATTGCCTCATTCATTCCCACTCTCCTCAATCAGAATTTTATGTAGCTTAAGCTGGCCTTGAACTATCTATGTAGCCAAGGATGACCCTGGATTTCTAATTTTTTTACTTATATTTCCTGAGTATTGGGATTATATGTATATGCCACCACACCCTGTTTATGTGATGCAGGGGATCAAACCCAGGGGTTTGGGCATGCTTGACAACTCTACCAAATGAACTCTATCCCTAGCCCCTTAATTTCTTGAAACAAGAATATAGAGCCATGAGGGTCTAGTCACTTAAAGATGTCATTAAGGACCTAGGCTCTTTCCTTTCTTCTGATCTGATAAAGGTTTTGCCTTTCCCTTTTGACCTCATGGTCACAAGATGACTGCTGAGGTTGTGGGTATCACAGCCTATCACGAAAGTGTCAGAAGCAGAAAGGGAACAGGGTTGGTAAAGGCAGAGCTAGCTCTTCTCATAGGCTCTACTCTCCTGTTAGGAAGTCAGGCTCCTTGGAGGTCTCTAGCAGACCTGCTTTATGATCTTATTGGCCAGAACATCTCACTACCCAACTCTTAGTCACTGACGGGAGAATGGAAGCGATAGGATTCGCTTGTCCCACAAAGCTCACCAATGCTGACCTATATTCAACTGAACTAAATTAATGGTTAAGTCAGGGGGCTAGATAGATGGCTCAGTGGTTAAGCACTGACTGCTCTTCCAGAGGACCCGGGTTCAAATCCCAGCACCCACATGGCAGTTCACAGCCATCTGTAACTCCAGCTCCAGATCTTGACACAGACACACAGACACTCATGCAGGCAAAATACCTGCAATGTACATTTTAAAAAATAATGGTTGAGTCAAGGGCAAAGGTGTAGTGCAGGCTCTCCTGGACAGGATTCTGAATGCCTAACCTTTGTGGAGGCTTTCTGTTACCTGCAGAGGCTAATTGTGCTATTTGTCAATAATTGTGCCCCTGGTGAGGCACTGGCAAGGAAAAACATTTTTAAGGTTTTATCACTGGCCAAGAAAAATGGAGTGAGCAGCTGCACTCAGCAGGCCATCCTGCAGTAAAGGCCCTGCAACTGAGCTGCCCATTGCTGAGAGGGAGCGGCAGAGATCATTACATATGACGCAAGTCTCAATTGCTTCCTCTGCAAATTGTCCCGGTTCTCCTGCCTACCCAAGCCATGGCATGGACTATTCCTAGAACACAGTTTCTGCAAAGCTACTGCTAGCAGATAGCAAATGAGGGATATCTTCATAATGGCCATAATGGGTATGCTTTGAGAAGTGACCAAATACTGGGCACCGTGCTAGGTCCTGGGAACACCAGTTCAACAGGTTATGGTCTGTCCTAAGGTGGTTGCCATTCTAGTTGAGGGAGAATATATGTAACAAAGGGCCAGTTATCAGCACTGATTTCCCAGGTGTCAGCCACATTCCTGCTGGCAGCTCTCTTCTGTAGATGAGGCATCAGCAGCACTCACCGTCTGCAGACAAGTCAGTGAAGCTTCTGCAGATTTCAAAGGCTGTTTTTTCTTCTGTGAGAGAAGATTCTGCTTTCTGGCCTCAGCTGACCTCAGACTCAGGGATACCTGCCGCAGCCTTCTGACTGGAGGATCGCAGGTGTGTACCCATCACAACTATTTCTGAAGCAAACTTAAGGTGTTGAGAGAAGTGACTCTTGTCAAAAGCCACCTGAGTCCAAGGGGACTCCTTGGACCCTGTTCAAGTGTCACCTTGTGAGTCAGGCTTCATATGCAGGCCTCTCCTTATGACATCGATCTTTTAACATTAGAGCATGTGTGTGTTCTGTTCACTGGTGTATCTCAACAATGGAACAGCACCTTCCAGGAGATCTAAAACTACCCAGTGCTGAGGCTATTGAAAAGGGCCTTTAAGACACTTGTACCTTTGTCACTGAGCATCACTGAATAGAAAAGAGTCCTGAGTCAAGAATGAGTCTTGGGTTTGTTGTTGTTGTTTTGGTTTTGGTTTTTGTTTGTTTGCTCTGAGATAGTCTTTCTACATAGTCCTGGCTGTCCTGGAACTCACAGAGATCCTCTGCCTCTGCCTCCTGAGTGCTGGAATTAAAGGCGTGCGCCACCACACCTGGCTAAGAATGACAATCTTGAGTTTGCTGCAGCAAAGCTGACACCTGCTCCCTTGTCTCTAGTGCTAAGTAATGGCCATGGTGCTCCAACGGTGAACCTTCAAGGCTGGGAGAGCTAAAGGGCTGTGGGACACCAGCAGGGGTGGGTTTTTGGGCTCTGGTCAAGGAATACTGTAAAATGACCAATAACAGATGATGTTTCCTTGAACAGATATAAAAGTTTGGTCACTGGGACCCGAGCAAGAGGGATCATCGCTGTCCTCTGGGTCCTCGCCTTTGGCATTGGACTGACTCCATTCCTGGGTTGGAACGGTAAAGACAGAGCCACCAGCAACTGCACAGAGCCTGGGGATGGAAGCGCGAACAGAAGCTGCTGTCCTGTCAAGTGTCTTTTTGAGAATGTGGTCCCCATGAGCTACATGGTGTATTTCAACTTCTTTGGGTGTGTCCTTCCCCCACTGCTCATGATGCTGGTGATCTATATCAAGATCTTCATGGCTGCCTGTGAGCAGCTTCAGCGGATGGAGCTGATGGACCACTCCAGGACCACTCTCCAGCGGGAGGTCCATGCGGCCAAATCACTGGCCATGATTGTGGGCATTTTTGCTCTGTGCTGGCTCCCAGTACACTCCATCAACTGTGTTACTCTCTTTCACCCAGCTCTGGCCAAGGATAAGCCTAAGTGGGTAATGAATGTTGCCATCCTCCTGTCACATGCCAATTCAGTTGTTAATCCCATTGTGTATGCCTACAGGAACCGAGACTTCCGCTACACTTTCCACAAAATCATCTCCAGGTATGTTCTCTGCCAGACTGATACCAAGGGTGGGAGTGGGCAGGCCGGGGCACAGTCTACTTTCAGTCTGGGCTTATGACCTAGGCTCTGGCCTTTTGGAGAAGGCGGCTTAAAATAAACAATGGGACTAGACACAACTGGCTGATCCTCACTGTGAAAGACGCTACGCCTCTCAAGCATATGACCTGCCTCTTCTGAATACTTGGCCTGCAGTTACACAAGTCTGGCTAATATGAACTTGCAATTAGGACGCTCCAAGGCTAACAAATACACTTATGAATCTATTCAGCTGCTCTTACTGTGTGGATGATGGCGGCGGCTTGAACTGATTCCCAAGACTTTTATTTTTTAATAATCTGCCTCATTCATGGTAGAAAATGACTGAAACTTACCTTACTGTGAACTATAATAATGTAAGTATTTTTTCACTTTCAGCAATGGAAAAACAAAAGTTGGCTATACAATGTATACTTATTCCCAGGACAGCAACCCAGGAAACTTAAAGTATAATTCTTCAATCAAGATATTGTAGTATTGATTTAGGGAATGGTATTCTCCTAAGTTTTGAAGTATAATTATAATAAATGACAATTTAAGTTCAATATTTTCCATGTACACACAACACTAGAGGTAGAAACTGGAGAAATGGGGTCCCTCCTCTACTGGAACCCTGCTTTTAGAGCTAGGTACTGGGTTTTGCTTCTCTCCCACACTAATGTTTATTGGAACCCACAGTGTGAAAATCTTACCAGGCAAAATTACCTAATTGTGAATTATATTCAGTGAAATAAAACTTTGTAAAACGTAAGCCCCCGGCACTCACTGGCTTATTGTACTCAGTGCTTACTGTCCGCACCTAACCCTGGGACTGCTTGAAAGGGGCAACTGAATCCAAGTCTCAACTACAAAGAAATCTTGATTTTTCTTTGCTGTAACTCAACACAAATGCTCAGCCAACCACAGAACACTGCAGCAGCTGTTCACTAACACTTTGTGTTTTGGGGCACAAAAATGCGGGAGGGTTCCCTAGGCTACTGAGTTATTTTGGGGTACAAAAATGCGGGAGGGTTCCCTAGGCTACTGAGTTATCTATTCTGCTTTATACTTCCTCAGTTCCTAAAAGGATGAGAGAGGCAGGGAATTCCCTCTAGGATCTTCTGGCTATTGCAGCCTTACCTCTTAAGTCCTTTCCCTGGGGTAAAGTCTGTTTCCTTTTCATAGTTATTTTATCATTGCCCCTTTGTTTTCTCTGGGTCTATCTCATCTCTTATCTCTCCACCCCCACTCCTGGTATCTAGTTTGTCTTTTCTTTCTCACATGGAATACCTAGTAGGATCTAGTTTCCCTCTAGGGTTTTAGTATGTTCTTTATCTAGAAATGCTCACACAGCAAACCCTGCTCTCCCAGGACACCCCGTAAACTGCCCTGACACCAGCACACAGAGCAGTGTAGCAGAGGAGCCTTCCCGTTCTGTACCTGCTGATGTTCAGCTATATGTGTGCTCTAGTCCTTCACTGTTGAAGAATTTTCTCATTTAAGCTTGCTCTTGTTCAGGTGGGTCTACTGTCCCATCCTTAAAATTACTAGCACTTTAGTAACTTGATCTAACTGCAGACACAACATGGCTCAGGCTTTATTTGAGTCAACAATACTGAATTTTACCCAGGGACATTTCTACCTGTGGGGCTCAGAGGCTGGTCATGCTTAGGTCATAAAGGGCTCTGAGCCACACACAAGCCTTCTGCAGCCTACAGTGCAATCACACACAAGCCTGTCCTGCAGTCTGTGAGGGTACAGTGACAGTCACAAGTCTGGAAGTGCATCTCATTCCTCTCCCTTGTGAACCGTGAGATGCTGAATGCATTTCCTGGTAGGCTTCTGTCTTGAAAGACAATATTCCATCTGGACCTTTTATGTTTCTTGTGTCTTCTCCATCAATAATAGGTCTGTCAGTTGCTTGTCAGATACACTGAGCTGCTGGCAGTTTCTCATAACCTGACTAAGATAAATGGCCAGGAGATGCTTACACTAGAATACAAGACACAAACCTGTTAGGAACAAGCAGGGTCATGTTTGGCCAATCTAATCAAGACGTCACTATCGCATGCAATGAGGAGAGGGAACTTTGTCATGGTTTCATCCTGGCCTCCAGAAGGTGGTCACGGTAATGGCTGACAGTCCTTGAACACTATAGTGCTCAGTGTTCCTCCCCAATGAGTTCGTGCAGGTCTGAGAGCCACCCAGCGGCTTCCGACTTCACCAAGTCTGAGAGCCACCCAGCGGCTTC
>CAJQZJ010032004.1:7712921-7747520 GCA_907164525.1 Lophiomys imhausi | reverse complement strand
GTGGGGAAGGACTGTGGGAAATTCTCACATATACACACGTGTGGGGATGGACTGTGGAAAATTCTCACATATACACATGTGGGGAAGGACTGTTGGAAATTCTCACATATACACACGTGTGGGGAAGTACTGTAGGGAAATTCTTACATATACACACATGTGGGGAGATTACCCATGTCACAGAACACAGCATTGGATACTGAGAGGACCATGGTTCAATCCTGTTATTTTACAGGTGAAGTATATACCATACTAATAGCATGTGCGTGCATGTATGTTTGTGTGTATGTATGTATGTGTATGAATGAATAAAGATGCTCAAGTAGGCACCAAACTCCCAAGAGTTTAAGTTGCTAGTAGTATAAAAGAGGGAGGAACAAGGTGGACTTCATTGCTCTTTTTGGCAAGACCTAAGGCTAACCACTTGCTCTTGTGAGAGGAGGATATGTGTTTTTTTTAGAATGAGGAATGTGCAGATATGTGCTGTCCTTACTTGATGCTCTGAACTCTGATGGACTCACAAAGACTTAGAGGTGTGGATGAGGTGTTCCTGCTCCATGTGAGGGTGAATGTGAGGCTGAGCACTCTCTATGAGCAGGGGGATGATACAGGACCATCATTTATTTAGTTCTTGCTCTACTGGGCCAGCAACTACTTCCCTATTTCCCCATTTCCAAGATTGTCTTACTGTTTCCAACAACTTCATCTACAACAAAAACAGGAAACTGGTGAAGTACTAAAAATGACACTGTGCTTTGGGTAAATGTAAGAGGTGACTAAGACAAGGACAATACACAATTTCTTCCAACATTGAGGGAAATACCCATTCTGTGTAAACTCCCCACTCCCCAAAAAGGTATGTAGCTCTTAAAGTCTAAAATGAGGCTAGCCTTTGTCTCTCAACTTGTGTGGCGTGGCAAGAGCCCACTCTTACCAGCAGGCTGTCGTTCTTCCGTAACACTGAGAAGGCGAACGCTGGGCACGAGCAGTAATGGCAGGAAGCCAGACATGTGTATGTTTTGCCAGAACTCCCAAGCACCTGGGAAGAAAAGGATGGACAGTGTTAGAGGTCGGAAAGTTTGCTCCTGGTATAACTTCCTTCCTGACAGTCCATTCAATGTGTAAGAGATGCTTATGGGCATCACTGTAGAACTGCAGTAGGGTTTGTACAAAGGGGGAAATGCCAGTTTTCTTTCTGCAGTTTGCAAACTCATCTCTCTCCAGCTTTCTAGGACTTTAGACAGAGAAAGAGTTCCAGTCTAATTCAGCCTTCCACACACTTTGTTCGATGTGATGCACAGGTCTCAGCCTGCAGGAGCTAGAAGAAGTGAAGGGGAAGCTTCTTGTGGACATTTTACTGTGGGCCCCTTAGCCTGTGGTGTTAGATTGCATGCACGGACATTCCTAAAGCTACTGTTACATCCCCAGGGAGTATGAAAATGGGTAAAGAGTGCATGGGGAGGCAGAAACAGGGTAGCTCTCACATGAAGACAGTAGAAAGAGGTGTTCAAGAGGCATCTGGGTGGGGAGAATGAAGCAGAGTCTTGTGAAAGGAATGACTCAGCTGCTTAGACCGAGGTTTCAGGAAAGGGGGCAAGTTCAGATCTGCCTACTCATCCAGCAGGATGGAAGAAGGACACAGACATGTGGGTGCTGGTGAGAGGCCCAGTACAACAAACACCGTTGGTGACAGTCAAAAGGGACACATAGGAAAAAAAAGTTTGTCTGTGGTGTGACTGGACCAGTTTGCTGGAGAAACCACTCCACCACCAAGTAGCCAAATGTCTTGTTGACAGCTTGCTATATTGGATTCTGAACATCCTCAAAGGCACATGTGTTAGAAGCTTGGTTGCTGTCTCTGGGACATATGGGGATGGTAGAACCTTTAGGAGGTTAGGAGATAGTTAGAGGGAGTTAGGTCACTGGGGACATGCCTTTATAGGAGACACTGGGATTCTAACGTCCTTCCTGTCCTGTCTTTGCTTCCAGACTGTGGGTGAAGAGGCTTTCTCAGCCTCCTGTTCCTGCTGTGATACACTGTGCTGCCACAGGCCAATACAACAGGGCTCAGTGACCATGGATGGAAACCTCTGAAACTGTTAGCCAATCTGAACCTATTCTCTTTTACAGTGACTCATGCCCAGTAGTTCACTGTAGTGGTGAACACTAGCTAACACAGGGCTGTATTCTGAGAGTTAACTTCCAAATGAAGTACAAGATTATTATCATGAAAGGGAAGTACAAACAATTAAATAATTTTTTTTTTTTTTGGTTTTTCGAGACAGGGTTTCTCTGAATATCTCTGGCTGTCCTGGACTCGCTTTGTAGCCCAGGCTGGCCTCGAACTCACAAAGATCCGCCTGCCTCTGCCTCCCAAGTGCTGGGATTAAAGGCGTGCGCCACCACCGCCCGGCTCAATTAAATAATTTTACAATGAATTGTCATATCTGTATTTGCCAGAAGGCTTTCAAATTAATTTTAGGCTTTAAGATGGCAATCTAAACGAAAGGTTCAGGATTTGTTAAAATTATAATGTCGGTATTCCCAGGATCCTCTGGCCCAACCTGAGAATAACAGGTAAGGCCTTAACTAGAGGAAATAATAGGCTCTAGTGTGGCGCTTCTGTGTGTCTGTTTAGTGCTTGGTATGATACAGCTGTTCTCATAATTTGTTGACTAAGTCAGCAGACCTCTGCGGGGGGTGGGGGGTGGGGGTGGGGAAGTCCTTCTTCCATACCCATTAAAGACTAGACCTAGTTTAAATCATGTATAAAAACCACATCTCACACACTCCTGTCCTAAGGCCTGCTGTGTTAGGAATATGACACACACACACCACTGACTATCAATACAATTTCCCTAGTGAGTCTAAAAGACTGAATGGACATTAAAGCTGACTGCTTCCCACTTAATCCTAAAGAAAACTCAGCAGCACTCAACATGATATGGATAATCATTGATTCTCCAGGCTATCAAGGCTTTTAAAGTTCTTTCTTACTTGGCTCCCCTGTCTTTTCTCTCTAGACTTAAGCAGTCAAAGCCTTCACGACTCTGCAGGTCCGGAGTATGTCAAAATGTTTCCTGGATTATGTTGAATCGAAGCCTGGTGATGTAGGGACAGGGATAAATTCTACAGAGGTTCCCTTGCCTTCGCCTTTCAAAGGCTGAGACTCAAAGTAACTGGTCAGATGCCTGGGGCAGTAGATGCTCTAAAGACAGTATGCGCTTTAATTTGCTTCTTCCTTATCTAGCATGAATCCAATAATCGAGGAAAAATCTGAGCTAGAAATGTTTAGAACTGGAAGTTGACCTTAGGGCTAATTTAACCCAGTGCCTTCACTCTTCCGTGGAAGGGCCCTCTTACAGGAACTGAGGAACTGCTCCATTCTTCCACTCAGCACAGGCTGGAATGTACCCCCTTCAGTGCCCCTGCAACTGAGACTTTAAAAAAGAAACAAACAGGAAAGAACACACTCAAGACCAGGACTGGATTCACAGGAGTCTCACTGGCAGGAAGTCTGTAGTGACTTCAGGTAGCTTGTAAGGAGAATGACCCCTCCCTGATCGTCATCCACTCACAGGCACAACCCTATAACCACTGCAGGCCCCTTAGGTTCCTGCACATTAGGGAGCTACACTGATGACTTCCTGTGTTTGCTGCCTCTTTCTGGAAAGAGGGTTGGTTTACTGTCCCTTTCTTGTTACAGACTGGCTGTGTGAGCTGTTAGCTCATAGAATGTGAGTAGCTGAGCAGAAAAAATTTGTTTTGTTTTTGAGACAGGGTTTCTCTGTGTAACAGCCCTGGCTGTCCTGGAACTCACTTTGTAGACCAGACTGGCCTTGAACTCACAGAGATCCGCCTGCCTCTGCCTCCCAAGTGCTGAGATTAAAGGCGTGCGCCACCACGCCTGGCCCCAGAAATACTAAAAATTGTAGCATGCCATGTTCTCTAATGTTCTGCAGGAGGGCTACTTCAGAACTGGGGTTGCTGAGTGAGGACGTTAGGAGTGGAGCCACATTTGCCTCCTGTGGATGTGCAGTACGGTATTCAGCCTTGTTCTGTAAGCCTTCAGACTTTCAGGCCATGGCCAGTACTTGGCCTCTCCTGACTGAAGCAGCCCTTCCTAAGTGAGCTAAGTGTCTTGAAAGCAGCTCAGAAGAGGGTAACAAAAGGCTGACTTTACATAATTACACATTAAATCTGGAGGAAAGTGAAAACGTCTGGGTTGACCTATGGAATAAAAGTTGACTCATGGGACGGTTACTAGCTGAGTATCAAGGCAGTGTTGATTCAGCGCTTATCATCTTATACAACCCAAGAACTAAGCCAGATCCTTACTGTATCACTGTGTGATGCACCCTAAGATCAGTGTGAGGCTGTCTGAGATTTCTAGTCTCATTCAACTCAACTCAAAGTCAAAGCTGACAGCTACATACCTAGGGAGTATTTTTTTTTAATGACAAAGCAACATAATTTAATAAAGGATATGACAGACAACCATTAAGAAAGTCACATTGACAAAAATAATTAAAATTGTATTAAACAAGATCTTTAAAATTTTAGCTAATAGCCAGATCACATAATTTAGGGAAAGCTAGAAGCTGCTGATGATCAAATATCATGATGGTAATGGAGCTGAGACACACACACACACACACACACACACACACACACACACACATATATATTTTAAACTTGACACTTAAAAGAAGGTTTATAGCGGGCACATGCCTTTAATCCCAGCACTCAGGTGGCAGAGACAGGTGGATCTCTTTGAGTAGCCTGGTCTACAGAGCGAGTCCAGGACAGCCAGAACTCTGTTATACAGAGAAACCCTGTCTTGAAAAACCAAAAAAAAAAGTTTATATTATTTTTATTTTATATGTAAGAGTGTTTTGCTTGCCTATGTGTATGCGCATGCCTGGTGCCCACAGAGGCCAGAAGAGGGTGCCAGATTCCTAGAACTGAGTTACAGGCCGTTGTGAGCAGCATGTGCATGATGGGACTGAACCTGGATCCTTCACAGGAGGACTGCTGAGCCATCTCCCCAGCCCTGAAACCAGAATTCTATGGTGAAAAACCTTGGAGAAGACTGCAGGGATCCTGTAAGTTTTGGATATTTTAAGTATTTAAAATAAAAACAGATAACACACAAGAAACAAACTTAGTGACTCCAACTGATTATTCATCTATAAATCTATCATGAGAAAATTCCTCCTTTGAGTAGAAAAGCACTATTCAAAAATTGTAAATATACCCAACACTCCATTTTTCTTAAAGGAAACAATGGTGATCTTCCAAGTCAATTAAGGTGGGCTGCAATAAGGAATGGCAAGTTGATTCCTAAGTAGTGACACGAATTTGTCAAGGCAGGGTTTGTTCGAGTCATCCTCTAAGAATTAACTGGCACTTTGTTTTAATAAGAGTTACTGACTTGGTCTCAGCTTTGAGAAGTTCACAGGAAGCTAGAGTGCAGACAGTATAAAACTCCCTACCCACTGATGTGTCTTTCTTAACCATTCTGAACCAAGCACAAACTTGACTCTGCATGGCCAGCATTTTCCTGTCCTTCATAAGATGCCCTTCCCTCAACCGCAGCTGGATTACCACTGCCTCACACAGCTAACCGTTAGATGGTTATGCTGGCCTACTGTTTATATAGTCTTTTTTCTAGTCTCAGATTGTAAGTCTGGCAGCATGGGGTAGCCAGATGTGACTGTTATTTTACCCTCTGCATTTCACTTTCCCGCAAAAGAAATCTCTTGCTTTGTTTCTGGTGAGAATCATCAACAACATGGAAATAACTCAAGTATGGTAAGAGGCTGTCACTTCAAAAATCTGCTGTAAGGTCCCAGGGACAAACAAGGTCCATTATGGACTTCCTGAACTCAGAACTGACTCATTATAAATACTTCCTGACAACAGTTTTGAAAGGTGGATGCTGACAAGATTATTCTGTGTATATGAAATGACCTCAAGAAACATTTTGACTTTTTCCTATAAACAAGAGATTATGAACAAGATGAAAAGGTCAATAAATGTATGGAGGGATATGTGCCCCTATTATCAACAAGATAACAAAGGTTGGTATACTCCATTAGACTTGAGAAGAGAGCCTCTCCTCAGCATTGTTAGTTCTATACAGTGCTGCTAAGTAGAATCAAAAAGTCATATTTATCTTTAATTTCTAAAATGTCTGGAGATATTATGTTAGGTGCAACAAGTCTGGTATAGAAAGATCAAATGTACATGTGAAATCTAAAATAGTCCAACTTACAGAAGCAAAAGCAGAATTGTAGTTACCCAGCATTTTAGAGGTGAAGTAGAGGGCCTTAGTCTTGTGGAGATTGGCAAAGAAGGAGGCAGAAGTTCAGAAGATTTACTGACTACCGTAACAATGTACTGCAGACTTGAAAACTTACTGACTACCGTAACTAACAATGTACTGCAGACTTGAAAACTTCTAAGAGGGTGGACTTTTCAGTGTTCTCATCACAAAAAGGAAGCATATAAGATAGTCCAAGATAGTTAGACATGTCAGTGTCATGAAGTTATCTCATAAAGTATCATATATCAAGATATTTTATGTCATCAATAGTTTTTGTTAATTTAAAATAAATACATATCTTAAAATTATGATTATGCTATCTTTACTAAGTTGGGTCAAAGCTTTCTAGTAGTCTAGGACATACTTCATGCTGATCATCAGTGAATAGGTTTATGTCCTAAGAGTGTCTGTTTTGATTACCCCCACCTCTGGACTTGTACCTGGTAAACTCGCCTTCCACTGGGTGATGACATTAAAGTAACAGACTCTCGATCAACTAAGTCCAAGGCCTGGATGGCTGATGATCCAAACACAAACTTCAGCCTAGGGAACACAAAAGCACTGGATTAGAAGAAGGGCTTATTCTGAGTCACCTCAAGAACTTGACACAAAAGATTACTGTCCTGTCTTTTATGTCCATGTGGTGCTAGAAATTGAACCCAAGGCCTCATTCATGGTAGGCAAGCATTCTGAGCTTTGCCTCAGTCTCTGCACCCCAGTGTGTGTGTGTGTGTGTGTGTGTGTGTGTGTGTGTGTGTGTGTGCGTGTGCGTGTGTGCGTGTGTGCGTGTGTGTGTGTTGGTCCTCAAGTGTCATCCACTTCTTTTAGAGAGGGTTGCTAACCGGTCTGCAAGTACCCAGAAGGCCAGCACTGTGATTACAAGCGCACACCATCAGAGCTGGCTTTTGTAAAGTGGCGGTGGGAAAATATTAACAAAACCCATGAACTTGGGTTGGAGGGATGGCTCAGCTGTTGGGAGCACTGGTTGCTGTTCCTAAGGACCTGGTTTTGATTCTCAGGACCCACATGGGCGCTCCCTACCATCTGTAACTCCAGTTCCAAGAGATCTGATGCCCATCTCTATCTAGCCTCTGTCGGCACTGCATCCATTTGGTACATGGACAAACATGCAAACAAAACATCCACACCCATAAAAACTTTTTTTAAGTTAGAAAAAAAATAAGCCAACCAATAAAACTAAATTCATGGATTCATTTGCTCTCTAGAATAAGTTCATTTATTTCAGATATTTTTGTGTTTTAAAATAAAGGACTACTATTAGAGCTAAACAAAAAATCTCATCATACTTCTTTATAGAGCTCATACATTTCTTTCTTTCCACCCCGCTGGCAAGCATTTCTTTATCCTTTCCCTCTGTCTGTGGTCCCTCCTCCCTTTCTCTCTGTCCTGGCACTGGGGACTGAGCTCAGGGCCTCACTCACTGTCAGCACATACTCTGCCTCTGACTACAGCCACAGCCACTCACTGTTTCCTTCCTGTTAATGTTCCTGTATTTTATTATTCATGGAATGACTGTATGTGTACACATGTGTATATGTACCTATGCATATACAACACTGCTTATAGTTTAAAATATAACATGTGTATTGCCTCATTTTCCCCTAGTCTCACACATAGCATTACTAGAAAGAATTGAGAAAGAGCACTTTTGAATTTCTTATACCAAAGACATAAAAATTTATTTAGTCAACAAATAGGGAAATGAAATTTCCTGAAGAGCTTCTTAGAGACAGCCACAGTTAACTTCAACTATTTTTAAAATGGCTTTGTCTATTTCATGACTTCTATGAACATCTCTTGAACATACTAAATATTTCTTTTATTACTTTTGATGACTATAAAAATAACGCTACTGTAAAAATGAATCATTTTTACTCTCCCTAAATTACTTTTGAGTAGATGATTTCCAGCTTGTGTTGTCATATGCAGCAGTGGGTAAATCTGCTCATTGTAAAATCTTTATAAACAGTACAGTTACTTCCTTGGGAGACACTCCTATAAGTAGAATATCTAGGTCAAAGAATATGTATGTTTTAAAGCCATTTGCCAGTTACCAGGTGTGGTGGTTTGAACTGAGAATGGCCCCTATAAGCTCATATATTTGAAGGCTTGATCCAGAGTTGGGGGAACTGTTTGGGAAGGATTAGGAAGTGTGGCCTTGTTGGAGGAGGTGTGTCACTGGGGGTGAGCTTTGAGGTTTCTCAATGCCACTCCTAATTAACTTTCTCTCTGCCTGTGGATCAGATGTAAGCTCTTAGCTACTTCTCTAGCATCATGAATGCCCGCCTGCCTGCCTGCCTGCTGCCATGCTCCCTACCATGATGACCAAGGGTTCACCTTATGAAACTATAAAGAAATCTACAATTAAATGCTTTCTTTTATAAGTTACCTTGGTCATGATGGTCACCGCAGCAGTAGAAAAGTAACTAAGACACCAGGCTGCCCTCCAATTGACATCTCTACCATTAAGGTATTACTTATCCCTTTCTCCATATTCCTGTCAATATCTTTTCCTCTGGTTGTTAGTTTTATAGAAAAAAATCTTTTAATTTGCATTTTATGATTATTGGTAATATTTTATCATTTTCCCCAAATGTTTTTTGCTATTTGCACTTTTATTATTTGCCTATTTTCTATTTATTTACTTAAAAAAGATTCATTTGCTTTATTTTACATATAAGTGCATGTGTCTGATTATATGTGTGTGCAGTGTATGTACAGGTGCCCATAGAGGTCAGAGGGCATATTAGGCTCTTGTGAACCTCCTGAGGTATGTGCTGGGAACCAAACCAAATTCTCTTAACCACTGAGTCTGCTCTCCAGATCTGACTTAGTTTTTGTTTGTTTTTTTCTGAAAAAAGGTGTGTGTGTATATATATAATGTCAGGTTGCCTTTAAACTTCTGGTGTAGCTAAGGATAACCTTGAACTTCTGGTCCTCATGGTTTTCCACGTTTCAAGTGCTGCAATTACAAGTATGCTACTATGTCTGCTTTTTTTTTTCTTCTTTTACACTTGAGTTTCTTTACATATTTTCTTTTTGTTATTTAGAGACAGGGTTTCTCTGTGTAGCCCTGGCTATCCTAGAACTCACTCTGTAGACCAGGCTGGCCTTGAACTCACAGAAATCCACCTGCCTCTGCCTCCTGAGTGCTGGGATTAAAGGAGTGCCCCATCACAGTCAGCCATGTCTGGTATTTTTTTAATTAAAATAAAAGTATGTGTATGTGTGTTTTGTGTACATGCAGGTTTGTGCTCCATGTGTTTTCAGTGCCATAGAGGCCAGAAGAGGTATTGGATTCCCCAGGGCTAGAGTTACAGGTGGTTATGCATCTTCTGAACAGAACTCTGGTCCTCTGGAATAGCAGCAGGCTATTCCAGCCCTCTTCTTATTTTTAAAAACCAAGAACTGTACTGGAAGAATCTGGCTCTTAAAACCAGGTAACTTTTTTAATAGGTCAAGCAAGAGTATATACTTACGCTATGAGAAGTTCATCAGGAACTGTAAAGTGAGAATGGAAAATTAATCATGTTAGACTAGTGGATACAGACATGAAGATCTTATAACAACTATTATCAAGTCACCACATAAGATGTAAACAGAACTTATATATCCAATTATACTCCTTTCCCAATCCCCACTGAAACAATAATAAAATGATTTATTTACTTATTTAAAAATATCATTAGTTCCCAAGGGTGAGAAAGGTAGAGAAACACAGCTAAAACACAGTGGAGGCCGATACAAGAGTGGAACATAACTTTCCAGACAGACCTCAGCAAGATGAGTCTTAAGCTATCAGTGGGAGAACTAAACACAAGTCTGACACATATTCCAGAACTTGCTACCCTCCCCCACGGCAGAGGCACCCATATCTCTGTGAGTTCAAGGCCAGCCTAGTCTATGTACTGAATTCCAGGACAGCCAGGGCTAAGTAGACTGTGTCTCAAAAATAAACAAACAAACAAACAAATAACTATCGGTCCCAGTTCCTTAGATGTGGGGGCTGCTGCACCCTCACTTTGGCAGATGAATGCTGATGTTCAAGAAAGGCTCAGAGGATTTTTGGACTAGGAGAAAACACCAAAAACAGGAGAACTTGCTGCTCTCTTCCCAACATGGCTCTTATAGGATAAACAGTCAGCCCTGCTCCTTTGCCCTTTGCCACTGAGCAGAATATTCTCCTAGGTCTTCACCTTCAAGGCAGGAGACTCGCTGTGGAGTTTGACCAAGCCAGCAGGGAATAGCTCTGGGATGGACACTTCTGCTGAGTAACACAGTAAGAACTACAGTGGTGTTCATCTCCTGTAAATCCTTGCTTGAGTCTTCTACTCTTAAACGTGACAACTAAGAATTACCACACAAAGTAAAAAGAGAACAAAAACAACAAAAAGAATCTAATTAGAGGAAAAACTGAAGTCAGAGGGAAAGTTCCAACAACTATTACTAATACCAGAACAAACAAGCTAATGCAATAATAAAACAAGCATGAGGTATAAAAGTTACTTTCAGGGGGAAATTATAAATCAAATATAACATCAGAAATAAAAGCTTCATAGAAAATCTGGAAGATTCAGTTGAAGGAAATTCCCAAGAAGGGGGGGGGACGACGATGACAAAAAGATGAAATATAGGAGATAAATCACTCAGGGACAATAAAAGACATTCTATAACCAAGTGATAGGAATACCAGAAGGAAAAACAAATGTCTATCAAGTAAGTCAAGAGTGTCACATGGTACAGTGGAAAGCAAAACCGGGGCTGGAGAGAGGGCTTATCCACCAAGAGCTGACTGCTGGAGTTTGGTTTCCAGCGCCCATACTGGGTGGGTCTCAACTGCCTGCACCGCCAGCTCTACAAGTCCAATGACCTCTTCTGGCCTCTGGGGGCACCTTCACACAGGGGTACATGCACACATGCAGACGCACATAAATAAAAATGAAACGAACAAAATCTTATCAGAAGATGGAGAATCACGGTCACAAAGAAGATATAAATGGCTCTTCACACCCATGGGATCAACATCTGTGGACTCAACTAACATGAGGTAAGAACTGAGGGGCTGAGCAGTTAAGACCAGAGGAGCAGGGTTCATGCCCCAGCTCCCTCACATTCCAGTCTAAGGAGATCTGATGCCACCTTCTGGCCTCTGGAGGCACTGTACCCACATGGTACACAGATACACACCATGCAGGCAAAACATCTCCCTCCCCCACACACGTTTTAAAAAGAAATTGAAAGGCCAGGTACACGCCTGCGACTGCAACAGTCAGAAGGCTAAAGCATTCTCTCAAGTGTGGAGATTGCAGCCTTGCATGCGGTCTTATGCGGTGGTGAGGATCCACGGCAGCTCTGTGCATGCTAGGCAAGTACTCTACTGCAGGCTGAGCTACACAGCAATCCCACCCATTGGTAGATCCCTCCCATTGGAAGATTCCCATCATTGGTAGATCCCTCCCATTGGCAGATCTTCCTACACTGGTAGGTGTGCGAAGATCGTCCTTGTTTAGTCATTTTGTTGAAGACAGGCATAGGGCGCCCTCTGCTGGCCGCAGTGCTTTTCAACCGCTAGATGTTTAGGTTTTGCGTCCCTAGAATATTTTTAGCAAAATACATTTACTAAACAAAGTAAAGGAGAGTATTAGTTTTAAACTTTACATCACGGATTATAGAAAACTATTCCGAGTAACTCAAAACCGTCTAGACTTCTGCTATACCCCATCCCTGGTCCTCGCCCAATCCTCTGCCGTTCCCAGCGGCTCTCTTCAAGCACCCGGGGTTCCCACAGACCCGCTAGCACTCAGAGACCAGACCTCTCGAGTCACTCAAATTCCTGTGTTTAGTTAAGCGATCTAACGAGCACGAGCTTTAGAGACGGAACCATGCTGGTAAGAATAAAAAGCCCAGCCGGGCGGTGGTGGCGCACGCCTTTAATCCCAGCACTTGGGAGGCAGAGGCAGGCGGATCTTTGTGAGTTCGAGGCCAGCCTGGTCTACAAAGCGAGTCCAGGACAGCCAGAGATATTCAGAGAAACCCTGTCTCGAAAAACCAAAAAAAAAAAAAAAAAAAGAATAAAAAGCCCGCGGGCCGTACTTCTCGCGTTGTCCCGTACAGCGGCGGCCATCTCGTTCAGGAGCTCCTCCACGACCTCCGGCAGCGCGAGCGCCATGGCCCGGCGCCCGCGTTCTCTACCGAGGCGCTGCGAACTTCCACACACGCTCCAGGCCCGAGGGGGCGGGGCGGGGCGGCGTGACGTCAACGCGCGCCACCGCGCACGCGGGCAGGCGGGGCATCCCGGGGCAGCGGCGGCTCGCGGAGCGCTGAGGACGCGTCGGTATGTTTCGGCTGTTACGCTGGCGTCTGGGCCGGACCCTGCTGCGGGCCGCGGGCCGGCGGTGCGGGGACTGCGCGGCGCGCCTGCTGCCGGAGCGGGCAGGCCATGCGGTGCCGCGGGCCCGAGGCTCGACGGCGCGGCGGCAGGGGCTGCTGCCACTGTTGGCAGGTGAGCGACGCGCTCCGGGCGGGGCCGGGCGGGGGCGCGGGCCGCGCGGTCCCGGTGACCTCTGAGCCGCTTCTCGCAGCGCTCGCCTGGTTCTCGCGGCCCGCGGCGGCGGCGGCGGCGGGGGAGCAGCCGGGAGAGGACGCGGAAGACGAGGCGGAGGCCGAGATCATCCAGCTGCTGAAGCGAGCCAAGGTGAGAGGCTCGGCCGGGCGTGCGCGCGCTGTCTGCTCCGCCTTCCCGAGGCCTGGATGGCCTGGCCTCAGGTGGAAGGTTGGAATCAGTCCAGACTGGTCCATGGCGAATCCTGCAGCAAAAGCGCTGCAGTCGAGCGTGCAGGTGGAGACTGCACCCTCACCCCCTCTCTCATATTGATTGAGGATGTTTCGCGGGGGTGGTTTTTAATCAGCTAACCAGCCAAGCTGAAATGACATTTTGTGCATAGATTATGTGTGACGTCCCGAAAATGCATTTTAGTATCATTTCAGCCACTTAGTTCGCGTCTAAATCGGTTTCTCCACAGCTTTTAAAAACAATTTTATTTTCTCTCTCCAGGTTTATTTCATCTCTTCCACTGGTTCAATATCGACTTAATGCCAACAACATCCAAATTTGTATTCACAGACTGCAGTATGTCTTTGACATACTGTCTGTGGGACATGTGAGGTCCCAGCTACCTCAAATTTGGCATGCCTGGAACTTATTCTTAAATGCTTCCCCCAAAACATGTTCTTAAACAATATTCTCTTTACCACCTTAAAAAAAATCAGCCAAAAAACCCATAATGGTTCTTAAAAGGTGTTACTGATAACTCCCAGTTAAACAGCAATAAACACAGTTGCCATCAAATCCAAAACACTTTTCAACCCTCCCCCCATTTCCCCAGTTTTCCTCACACTGGTCCTGTTCTCTTGCCCCACTGCAGTCCTTTTTCCAAGCCATAATCTGAGTGATGTTTTGAAAATGTAAATCCGATCATGGTGCCTTCTTGCCTGTTAAAACTGAGTGACTGACTTCTCACTGTATCTATGAGGAAACACAAACCTCTGTCATGGGCTGCAGGACTGGAGATGATCTAAGCCTCACCCTCCTGTGGCAGTAACTCTATGACTTACTGCCCTTTCTCCACCTCTCTTTCCTTGCATTTCTTCTGAAGAACCATTCTCTTCAACCTCATTATCTCTGTTGGTGTCAGTCTTCTGTCCATTTTGTTACTTGGTTGACTCCTTATTGTCCTTACCTCATTTGTACTCATTGTCTTGAACACTTCCATGATTCCCATTAAATGAGATCCTCATATCATTCCTTTTCTTCCCCCCCCCCCCAGGTTTCTCTATAGCTTTGGCTATCCTGGAACTCACTCTACAGACCAGGCTGGCCTTGCACTCACAGAGATCCTTTTGCCTATGCCCCACCCCTTGGATTAAAGGCGTGGGCCACCATCCCCTGCCGTTTCAGTTTCGAACTGCCATGTTGGTGCTGGGATTTGAACCCCAGTCCTTTGGAAGAGCAGCCAGTGCTCTTTTTTTTTTTTTTTTTTGGTTTTTTGAGACAGGGTTTCTCTGTGTAACAGCTCTGGCTGTTCTGGTCTCACTTTTGTAGACCAGGCTGGCCTCGAACTCACAGAGATCCGCCTGCCTCTGCCTCCCAAGTGCTGGAATTAAAGGCGTGCGCCACCACCGCCCGGCCAGCCAGTGCTCTTAACCACTGAGCAATCCCCTCTAGCCCCCATGCCATTCGTTTGTGTTGTTTTTATTCATTCCTGTTTTCAAGAATTTTAACTAAGCCTACTTGTCCTTCATTATAATCAATATCCAGGAAGAGAAAGAGAAGACGGAAGGCAGGCAGCCTCCTTATGAAGTAAATACAGCTGTGGTGGTGTACACCTTTAACTGCAATACAGGTGGATCTCTGTGGGTTGGCAGTCAGCCTGGTCTCAGTCTCTGCAGGGAAGAAAAAAACTCACATTCCTTCTGTCTTATCTGTCAGTCAAAACTTTGTTATATGAGCACACCTAGATGCAGGGGGGCTGGTCTCCCTGCCATCTCTGCCGACATGGTACCTGGACATAGTTGGATTCAGTAAATACATGGTGAATGAATAACTTTCTCACACGTATTATGACACATCTACCGTGTAGCAGTGTGTGCTTCTGCTTTCCTGACACTTAATATTTTCTTTGTCTTCTCTCTTTTAGTTGAGCATCATGAAAGATGAGCCAGAAGCGGCTGAGCTAATTTTGCATGATGCTCTTCGCCTTGCATATCAGAGTGATAACAAGAAGGCCATCACTTACACTTATGACTTGGTAACGCTTCTAACAGTTTGAGCTCAATGAAGAAGGGTGGGTGCTGAGAAAATGTCCTTCCTATTTTATCTTCCTGACTTTCATGATGTCCTGAAGTTGTTTGTTTTCACTTGGTTTTGATTTTTGTACCTTCTGCAAGGTCACTTACAATTTCAAACCAGAAAGAAACAAATATCTTAGTATTTTTCTCTTCGGTGATGAGTAGATATAGGCTCAGTTTGCTTTCAACAGAATATATAAAATCAATTGTGTGCTTCTCACTATTGTAATACTGAGCTTCTGGCAGGTTACATATTTTCTCTGTTTTGAACTATTTCTTTTTAAGATTTTGAAAACAGAAAAGAATCTTTTACTTAAAGGGTTTAAGTATGTAAATGCAGTGCTCTGAACTGAACAGCCATTTATAATTTGCTTTCAGATGGCCAACTTAGCATTTATACAAGGGCAGCTTGAAAATGTAAGTCAATCACTTTGTAATATCTTGAATTGGTAATGCCTGAAGTGAACTGTGACAGTAATGGTATATGTAATTTCCCTAAAAAGATCCCCAAATACAGTGACTGAAAATCCAAGTATGTTTCTTCTTAATTGATTAGCCCACATGTAGGCCAAGGACTAAAAGCAGATTAGGCATCTCTGTTGTGTGGTCAGAAATCTCAGGTTCATTTTAAGCTGTGTCTTCATCTGTGTGAGTGAGCTGACTGACCTCCAGCCCCTGAGGAGGGAAAAGGAGAGAGTGCAGTGTGAGTGACAACCTCCTAAAATGTCATAAAGGTGCTGACATTCTTGCTGCCTGTCCCTGTTACCCAGAACTTGACTTGATGGTATGATCACACCTAACTGTAAAGAAGGTTGATTCAGAAATTGACCGTATCTTAAAAACGTAATCGATGAGGTGAATATTAGGGGACAATCTGCCACATTGGTTCAGGTGATTAATCTGTTGAAGTTAGCTTCCACTCATTGCAGGGTACTTTAAGGTACACAGAGGATGTAAGGACCTGATCTTGTACCTTCTTTAGATAATGCTCCCCATACCCACTCTGTATGTATGCATGCATGTATGTATGTATATATGTATATATATACACACATATATATACGTATGTATTTATATTTGTATGTATGTATGCATGAATGTATTCGAACACTCACATTAAATTGGAACTTAGAATCAAGGGTCATATATAGATGGTTTTTAAAAATCTTTATACTTTTAGGCAGAAAGGCTGTTTAAAGCAACAATGAGTTACCTGCTTGGAGGAGGCATGAAACAGGTAAGGTGATTGCCTAGTATTGCTCCCTCATGGAAGCAGTTACAAAGTGAAAACTCCCCTTCTTAGTCAGGGTTTCTGTTGGTGTGATAAAACACCATGACCAAAAGTAATTTCAGGACAAAAGGGTTTATTTCATCATAAATTTTCTGTTAACAGTCCATCACTGAGGGAAGCCAGGGCAGGAACTCTAGGCAGGGATCAAGAAGCAGGAATTGAAACAGGACATGGAGAAGCACTGCTTACTGGCTTGCTTCCTGTGGCTCACTCAGCTTGCTTGCTTATACTACCCAGTCCCCCCTGCCCAGGGGTGGCACCACTCATTGTGAGCTGGGCCTCCCACAACAGTCATTAATCAAGAAAGTGCTTTACACAATTGCCTACAGTCAGTGTGATAGGAAGCTTTTTTTTTTTTTCCAGTTTAGGTTTCTCTTCCAAGATAACTGTAGCTTGTGTCTAGTTCACCAAAACAACCAACCAGGATATGCCCTCTAGTACCAGGGCGGCCAGTACATAATTGCTTTGATCAAAAAGGTGGCTATTTCACCCCCAGACTTGTAAAAAAAAATGGCTAGTATTTTGCTAATTCTGAGGAACAATTACTCATGCCAAAGAACTCATAATTGGTTAATTCCTTTAAAAGACTGGCTTTGGCCTAATTCAGTGTAGATGTTGGAAATGCTCCATAAGAAATTTTTACTTCTCATGAATTTCCTTCTTATTTATTTTTTTCACTTTTTAATTTTTTTTTAATTATCCCAACAGGAAGACAATGCGATAATTGAAATCTCTCTGAAGCTGGCCAATATCTATGCTGTTCAGAATAAGTAAGTATGATCAGAATATAGATGTGCCAGTGGCCAGGACGAGCAGACTTGGATATTATATCATCTTAATTTACCTGTTAGTCATCTTGGGTCTCCAAAAAGTTGAGTGTCATACTCAAAGTGTTGCATTTTTCATGCTTTTCTTGGCTTGCTCAGTTTGCTTCCTTAATTCACCCCAGGATTATCTGCTTGGGTGACCCACCCACAGTGGTCTGGGCCTTTCCATGTCATCATCAGTCAAGAACTCCCCCCCCCCCCAGGCTTGCTTACAGGCTAATCTAATGGAGGCATTTCCTCAGCTGAGAGTCCCTCTTTGACTCTAGCTTGTGTTAGTTATGTTGACAAAAAAACTAGATAGTGTGATTGACCCCTTGTCACCTCGACACAGAAACACATCACTATTCACTTATAATCTTTCCTTTTGTACTTGTTCCCAAGATGTCATGTTAATATCACAAAATAAAACATAACTTTTTTTTTTTCCTTTGAGACAGGGTCTCTACATAGTCCTAACTCTCCTGGTACTGTGAAGACCAGGATGGCTTCCAACTCAGAGATCTACCTGGCTGCCTTTGGAGTGCTGGGGTTAAAAGCATGTGCCACCACACTTACCCTAAAACATAATATAACATTTAAAAGTCTCACAGTCTTAAGAACTCCAAACACTTTAAAATATCCAACTGTGGACTTCTGTAAAACCAAAGTAAGTTACATACTTTTTTTGTTTTTTATTTTTTTGGTTTTTCATGACAGGGCTTCTCTGTGTAGCCCTGGCTGTCCTGGACTCACTTTGTAGACAAGGCTGGCCGTGAACTCAGAGATCTGCCTGCCTCAGCCTCCCAAGTGCTGGGATTAAAGGCATGAGCCACCACACCCAGCAGTAAGTTACATACTTTCTATTTTGAGAGGGAAGAAGCAGGGCAAGCAAAACCCAGTTCTTCTCCAAAGTATAAATAGCTCTATGTCTGAGACTCCAAAGGGCCCAGGCAGCTGTTGTCCAGCTTCTCCTCCACTGTATACAGAGCTGATAGGCTCGGGTCCGCCTGCTCCATTCCGCAGCTGTGCTGTCCTTGGTAGTTACGCTGTGACACTGCTCATTGCTGGGGTCTGCTCTCAACTGAGGCTGCAGTTTAACCGATGTGGAGGAACTCTCTTCAGGCTCTCCACCCTGCTGTAGACTGGCAGGCCTCAGCTGCTATTCGGGAGCCTTCATGCCTTCAAAACCAGTGCCCTGGGTGACTCACATGTTACCAAGTCTGGCTGTCAGCATGAGCTGCAGCGTTGGCTCCCTGTGGACTACAGCTTCTGTGTGTTGACCCTCAGCAAGCAGTCCTAGAATATTTTACTTTAATGATGCTTGTATTAAAATCACCCCTAATATCTCAGCTTCAACTAAGCATTGTTGATTGTCCCACCCAAGCAAAGGTTTCACTTTAGTGGTGCTGGTCTCTTGCTAATCACAGCTAATTCTGAATAGCTCCAGCTGATAGGAAACTGATAGGCCCTGATAGTCTTTGTTTTCCTCTGAAACTTCACAAGCTAGGTCTCCTTCGTCTGTACCTCTACAGCATTCTTATCTTCCAAGCTCCCACAACAGTCTGTTAAGTTCTGAGCGATGAATGGCTCTCCCACTCTAAAGTTCCAGTGTTTTTCCGAATTGCCCCCCAGACAGCATGGTCAGGTCTGCCATACCCATGATCCTGGTACCAATTTCTGTCTTAAGGTTTCTTTTACTGTAGTAAAATACCGTGCCCCAAAAGTAGCTTGCAGAGGAAAGGGTTTATTTTACAACTCTTAAGTTATACAACATCACTGAGGTCATGGCAAGAATTCAAGGGAGAACCTGGAGGCAGGAACTGAATCAGAAGCCATCGAGGGACACTCCTAACTGGCTTGCTCAGTTTGTTTTCTTGTGTACCTTGGGACCACCCATATCAATCATCACTTAAGAAAATACCCACAAAGCCAATGTGATGGCTTTGTCTCAGCTGTTCCTTCATCTCAGGTGATTTTTCACTTGGTTTGAGTTGACAACATTAGCTGACACAGCCTTTCATTCCTTTTGGTCTATCGGTAGAATTCAAAGTGGAAGCACATAGTATGTAAATTGGGAGTGTCTCTGGAGAGTTCTCTTTTGGAAGTGGGTTTAGGAAGAGAAGTGAGACTGGTTTCCTTTAGGTCTTTAGCTGCTGTAGAAGTTAGTGCCAGAGATTTGATATTACATAAAGCTGGATGCTGTTCGGAAAGGTTGCTCTTTGAGGCAAGAGGTTCCAACCCAGACCCCATTCTAGTCAACAACAACTCCATTTTCTTCAACATCTGCTTAGTTTTCCTCGTTTTGATTGGCCACTAGATAGGCTGAGGCTTCTGTGGGACTCTGCCCCAAGTCTTTCTGTTTTTTTAAGTGGGGGCTTGTTCTGTGACCTAGGCCAGCCTGGATTAGAGGCATAAAACACAGCATAGCTCTCAACTTAAATCTTGAACTTCAAGTTTGGCAGGTGCCAGAGGATATTGCATCTGGGGACACTCTTTTTGAGAGTAGTGTCATGCAGGGCTAGATGTCTGATGTCAAGTAGAAGTTCAAAGCAAATAAATACTGAAAAATAAGGCAGATTCATATGTCTCAGAGCTGTAAGTGTTTACATTATCCATTAACAAAAGTACCTAAGTTACTCTACTTTTTCCATGTTGCTTTATTAAGGGAAATATGAGGCAAGAAAACACATTGCCAGGTTATGGGGCTTAGAGAGGCTGACTGAGAGGACTCTTGCCTGGGTACTGGAGGAAAAACGCTGAGATAGGTAGTGGTTTGTAGGCCTTTTACTCAGACAACATCTCGTGGCAGTTCCCCTTGCCAAGGGGCTGGAGGCTTCTCTCCTACCAAAGTTTGGAGCTGCAGAAGGAAGTAGAGGCTTTGTTCTGAGGACAAAGTGGAACGGTGGGTTATCAGCTCCCTCCTGGCAAAGCCCAAGAGAAGAAGGCATGGGCTTTATAATGTCATCTGTGGTAAGAAAGTAGAACCAACATGGAAGAGCGGGAACTGAAGTTAAAGAAGGAATTTCCTCATGTTCCTCTGCATCTCTGTGGAAGCTATCCAGCATCAGTCTGGGTGCCTGTTTCGGAGTCCTGGACCGTATGTCAGGACTTCCCATGCTATCGCTGGTATTTTGAGATCCATAAAAATCAAAACATAGCTTGGGAGAAATTGTTCAGACTCCAAGGTTTCCCAAAAGTGCATGATGACAACAGTTGGGAGCCTCAGGGCCAGGAGCCTGAGCTTCAAGGTAGGGTTTTGCCATGTGGAGAGGCAGACTTGAAATTATATAATGGGAGATAATTAAAGACTAGAGGTTGTATAGTAATGAAAATGTTGGAATCCATTATTTTACCTTAAATAGATGATTTGAAAACAAACTCAGGAGAAAAGTGAATTGACAGCCCAGAGATTCAAACTCCCCCCCCCCCCCCCATTGATAATGCTCTATCCAGATCTGTAAAGATGGGGTAAAAGGTGAGCACAGCTGATTGACTATTGATATTTGTTTCCAGACAGGAATTTGCCCTTGCTGGTTATGAATTCTGCATTTCAACTCTAGAGGGAAAAATTGAAAGAGAAAAGGAATTAGCAGAAGATATTATGTCAGGTAGGAAACTTGACTTTTCTAGACATTGGGTTTTCTTCACAAAGGTTTCCATTGCTGGTGTTCATTAAGGGAAAGAGCCCACACTGGGGGAGGGCAGAGTATCCTTTCTGCAGAGTAGGTGGCTATCCTAATGCTATGGGTTTGAAATAGGGTATTTTGTTTAAGTGACTTGAGTACTATTTTGAAATTTTTTAAGCCCCATAGGTGACAGGTTCATAATTTCTCTGCTTCATTTATAGTCTTTGGGAAATTGACAATTATCAAAGGAAGTCTTCTCTTTGTGTTCAGTCACTTATTAAAGCATAGCTGAGTGGGAGAGCATTTGCCTGCCAGCTGCCAACCCCTAGAGTAGAGAGAAAAAGAAATGAGTCTAGGTGTGCAGCAGGGTAAGGAGGAGCATAGTGTGGTGGGAAGCTGTTAAGCTCTGTATTTGGACTTCTTGTTGTGTCCCCCCCCACCTCTTTAGAGACAGGATTTCATGTAGTCCTAGATGGCCTGGACCTTACTGTGTAGACCAAGTTGGTCTCTGATTCTGAGATGACACCTGTCTCTGGCTCTTGAAATCTCAGATTAAAGGTGTATGCCTGTATACTCGGCTTTTGTTTGAGTTTCTTACTTACTTTGAAGCACTAGACATTTGCAGATTTCACATCCACTGAAACTTGTTATATACTGATTGTACGCCAAGAGACAGCAAGATACTAGGAGACCATGGGCAGCTCCTCATCCGTGCAGTCAGACCCTGGGAGAGCTGTTTTGCCTGCAGCCTTCTGGTTCTCTTTGGGACAGTCGGGTTTCCTTCTCCACCACTTTACCATCTTTATCGCTGTCACCAGATCTAGCTCTTGACTGACATCTCATTAGTAGCTTTGACTCATGGATCACTGTCTCCTACAGGAAATGATATCCTGTGGTTTCTGAGCATCTCACTGATCTTTCCCTTTCCTCATGCCTGTTTCCAGATGGTGGCTGGCTTCTGAAGTAACTTCATTTGCTTCTCTTTGCCTTCTGATGTACACCCTAGGAAATGTCACGTACTTTCATAACATTTAACTATTATATTTATACCTCTCAGCTGGCACCAAGGCAGCAGACTTAGAGTTCTGCTCTTACATTTGGCTAGACTGTTAGTGGTTATCCAGTGTTAGACGTGTCCAATAATGGGTCTCTTGATTTTTGCCACTCGGGGGTTTATTCACTGCTTAGCCCTAGGTTAGTAAGTGACACCAGCATTGACCTGGTGTTTTAGCAGGGAACCTGAGACTACTCTATGATTACCCCTTATACGAGTCTACCAACAAGTTACATTGGACCACCTATGAAAATGCATCCACATTAGATAAGCCTCATGCTCATGACTTGAGGAAGCTTATCATCCAGTTTTGCCTGGATGCTGATCTCAGCTTTTCTGCTTCCTTTTCCCTAACTGCTCAAGTAATCTGTTATCCATACAGCAGGCTAAAGAGTTCATTGCTTCTTTATTACTTTTATAATAAATCCATAACCCTTACAAGGATCCACAGTCTGGCTTCCACTTGTTTCTGTGGCATCATTATCTTCTTGCTTTTTCTCCTGGTCTGCACATCGTGAGCCCAAACCATCTTAGAGGCTTTCCATTCACTGTGGCTTCTCCCTGGACTGTTCTCATCACTGCCTCACTCAGGTTTGCTCGGGCCTTCCTTAGAGGCCTGTCCTAACACAGACCTCCCTTCCCACCTTGCTGTCACTCGTTTTCTTTATCCTTTAACTCTTCTTATCACCCTTGAATTTGAACTATGTGTTGTGTGCTTGTGTCTATATTACTAAGAGAAGTGTATTTTTGTTAACTGTTTTCAGTATTTGTCTTCTCTACCAAAGAGAAATCAAGATGCCATGTGTTGTATTAAATCCTTAGTGCCTGGAAGAGTGCCTAGCACCTAACAGGGGCTCAGTAATTACTGAAAGAACAAAATTCGGCAAAAAAGCAGCAAGTAAATACAGTTCAGTGCAGTACGGATGAGCTGGAAGAAACCCGTAGAAGGTACGAACAAGGCCCAGCCACAGAGTATGTGAGTTGCTCACCACCCACATCCTTGCCATCGTGCCCTGGAATATTACTAGTGTTTTTTCATTTCTCTGTCTCTTTCTCCCCCTCCTTTTGCCCACTACCCCCTCTTTTCTCTCTTTTTCCTCTGTTTCTCTCTCTCAGATGGGATATTGCTGTATAGGCTAGACTGGCATCAGACTTAAGGCATTCCCTCTGTCTCACTGGGTTACTGGTCCTTGACTTACCTGTCTGTGCTAGTTTCTCTCTCTCTCTCTCTCTCTCTCTCTCTCTCTGTGTGTGTGTGTGTGTGTGTGTGTGTGATTGTGTGTGTGTGCATTTTCATGTGTATACATGGAAGGACACTCTTGTATGCTAGAGGACAATCTTGGGTATTGTTCTTCAGATGTTGTCTGTTGTGTTTTGGAGGGACAGGTTTACTCACTGGCTTAGAATTTGCCAAGTATGCTAAGCTGGCTGGCCATGGAGCCTCAGAAATCCACCTGTCTCTGCTTCCCTAGGTCTGGGACTGCAAACACATGCCCACCATAACTAGCTTTTTAAAATATGAATTCTGGCATCAGACTCTGGCATCGTAAATGATTTGCCAAATTCACATGTAATGGCCCATGCCTGCATTTTTGGCATTTGGGAAGCTGAGGTAGGAGGATCATTGTGAGACTAGCTCGGGCTACAGAGTGAGACTTTGTCTTGACAAAGAAAGTAAAGGCTGAGGAGATAGCCTTTAGTCCTTAAAGTGCTTAAAATGTCATGCAGACATTAGGATCTGAGTTTAGTCCCCAGAACCTGTGTAGAAAAACAGACATGATGATGGATGCTTAAAATCCCAGTGCTAAGCTTTTTTTTTGGTTTTTCGAGACAGGGTTTCTCTGAATATCTCTGGCTGTCCTGGACTCGCTTTGTAGACCAGGCTGGCCTCGAACTCACAAAGATCCGCCTGCCTCTGCCTCCCAAGTTCTGGGATTAAAGGCGTGCGCCACCACCGCCCGGCTCCAGTGCTAAGCTTTAATCCCAGCACTCGGAAGGTAGAGGCAGGCGGATCTCTGTGAGTTCAAGGCCAGCCTGGTCTAGAGAGTGAGTCCAGGACAGCCAGGGCTACACAGAGAAACCCTGTCTCCAAAAGCAAAAACAAACAAAAAAAATCCCAGTGCTGGAGAGGCAGAGATAGGAGGAAACCTGGGCTTCTTGGCCATCTAGGGTAGTCTAATTGGTGTGTCTTAGATCCCAGTGAGGAACCGTGTCTCAAAAACAAGATGGACAGTTCATGAGGAACAGCGCTGAGGTTGACCTATGGCTTCTACATGCAGCCAATACTGTTCACATACATGCATGCACCTGGCACATAACAACACAAAATTTGTGTGTGTTCTGTATGACTAATACTGTACCAAAAGGACATTAGTGAAAAATGACATTAAAAATGGCATATAGGATATTTTGCCCCCATGTAGTAAATAACATGCGTAGTTACTGAGGAAATCATCATAAAATAATGAGGGTACTTGAATATTTTGGCAACTTTTTTTCCTTTATTGCTCAGATATTTGAATTTATTCCATTTTCTCATTTTCTTCCATTTTTATTTTGTATGTTACATGTATGTCATGGGACCATGTGGAGGTCAGAGGATAACTTGTAGGAGCTGACCTCTGCATTCTGTGCATCTCTGGGATCAGAGTCTGCTTTTCTGGCTTAGCAGCAAGAGCCTGTACTCACTGAGCCTCTTTGTCAGCTAGCCCTCTTTTACCTTCTTTCTAAAGATTAATTTGTGTTTATGTGCGTGACTGTGTGAGTGTATGCCAGATGTGTGTGGATGGGTGGCTATGGAGGCCAAGGGTATGCAGTTTTGTGGGTTGTCCAGAAAAGAAACACTCATTTTACTTCCTCGTTTTATCTAGTTCTTCTAGGTAAATTCTATAGTGATCATCTTAGGTGTCCTGGAACTGCAGGTAAAGAGTTTTGAACTGCCCAATGTGGGTGGTGAAAACTGCACTTTTTGACGACTGAGCCATTTCTTCAGCCCTCGGCTCCCTTCTGTTTTCTTGATTTAACTCAGGAATACCAAACACACTGGCCATTAATAAAACAAAGAATGAAATATGTGAGTGAATGAATTTGAAATCTGTTACTTTCCCAGAGGAAAGGTGCATAAGATTTTTCATGTTGATTCCTTCCTCCTCCTTTTCTTCAGAGTTTCATTTGTTTTCCTAATTTAAACCAAAATACCTGTGAAGAGGTAAAGTATTTGCCCCACAGACCGCATGCTCTAGAGCTGACTCAAGCACACACAGAGTTCTGAGCCTTTGGGGGTAGTTGGAGTAGTTACTACTCTCCATGTGAAGACCTGCTGAGTGAGTTCTAGTTCCTCCGTGGCTTTTGTCAGTTTGATTAAACTTTTCAAAGAGGCAGGTTTAGGCTTCATTGTTTTTGTTTGTTTGTTTTTTTCTATATTTTCCTGTTTTGTGTTTCACTATTTCTATCTTAATCTCTGTTATTATAATAATTCCTGTCTGGTATTTAATTTCTCTTTTTCTAGTTTACATGAGAAATGAGGGTTGTTTTTTTTTTAGAGTTTTCTAACTTGCCTGAATCTCATAAATATTGGTATATTATTTTTGTTTATTTCAAAATATTTTCTAGTTTTACTTAGACTTTTCTTGATGACTTAAGACATTTAGGAGTGTGATTAATTTCCAAGTTCCCTTCTGTTGTTGATCTCAGTTTACTGTCATGTGACAGAGCCAGGATGCTGCATTTGCTTAGTCCTTTGGACTTACTGGCACTTGCTTTGTAACCTCACGTGAGGTTAGTTCTGGACAATGTATATTCGGGATCTCTCTTTACGAACCAGGGATTGAATCTTGGGCCTCATTCGTGCTACATAATGGGTAGAATGTTTCAAATGTTTCTTAAATCTGCCTGGTTTATGATGATTTTTTATCTAAGGTTTTTCTTCCCTTACTCATTTTATCTAGTTTTTCTAGGTAAATTCTTTTTTTTTTTTTGGTTTTTTGAGATGGGGTTTCTCTAACAGCTCTGGCTGTCCTGAACTTGCTTTGTAGACCAGGCTGGCCTTGAACTCACAGAGATCCACCTGCCTCTGCCTCCCAAGTGCTGGGATTAAAGGCGTGTGCCACCATGCCTGGCTTCTAGGTAAATTCTACAGTGATCTTTTTTAAAAAATCAACTTTTTGTGAGCTCCTTTCCTCCCCATCCCCTCCCTGAGCCCAGCCACTGATTGCTCATGTTTCTGATAGCCACCTAACAGTTCCAGGCCTCTTCACTGCAAGTTATCCCTTCACCAGAAAAACAGGTTTTCTCTAGTTATTTCTCACATATTTTAGTTTATCTATATCTTACTCAAACTTTGCTGAATACATTTTCAGTGTCTTATGTCAAAGCTATGGCTTAATTTCTTTCTGGAGAAATTTGGAGAGAATATTTTGGAGAATTCTTCAGTTTGTGTTTGACAGTATGGACGTGAAGGGAGGTCTCTGCTTTTCTTTAGTTTTGTTTCATTAAAGTAAGATTTCTAAAAAACTAAAGTGTGAAATCTTTAACAATCTTTACCTTTCTCCTGCCTTGTCAAACGCAAGATTTTACCTAGTTGCTTTAGGGTCTTTTTATTTGTTTTGTTATTGTTAGGCCTGCTCAGGCCTAATTGCTGTTCTGAGTTTAGCTATTTACCTATTTATTATGTATATGCCAATAAGCAAAACATAGTAGGACTAATGTTTTTAAGCTTTATACAAATGACATTATATTGTACAGTTACTTCCTACAATTTGCTTTCTCTGTGGAACATTTTATTGTGGAGATTATCTATGCTAAAATGGGAAGAAAACCATGCTCTTATCCTGGATTTGCTTTCAGAATAGCATGTCTGCTGAGTTCTATCTGTGTAGAAAGATGACTTTGGATTATCACATGTCTGTAGATGAAGCTAGGGATAAGGCTGCTACTTACTGGCTAGGGCAGTTCTGACTGCTTCTGTAGTGTGATCCTTCGTGGTACCCACAGTTCCATTGCTGGACAGAGGATTGTTGTACATGTTTCACTATGAAAAACTACTTATTGAATGTCCTGAGAACTGCCTGCATACATTCAGGGTCCTCCCCAGGGGATGGTCACTTTTCTTCTGGGGCGCATGTACTAAATTGTATACTAGAGTAGTTTCATCAGTGCCACATCTCTGCCCATTATTCTTTTGTTTTGTTTTGTTTTTTAGATTTTTCTAGATAGGGTTTCTCTGTATAACAACCTTGGCTGGCCTGGAACTCTGTAGACCAGGCTGGCCTTGAATTCAAAGAGATCCTCCTGGCTCTGCATCCCAAGTGCTGGGATTAAAGGCATACGACACCTTGCCCGGCCTCTGCCCATTACTTTTAGACTTAAGATTTTCTAATATCTAGGATATAGGAGAAGGGATTTCACTATGGCTTCAGTATGTATTTCTGCTTATTAGTGAACTATAATAACTTTGTATATATTTATTGACTGTTTGGATTTCCCGTTCAGAAAATTGTCTTTTTGTATTTTTTCCTCAATTGCTTGTTTATTGTGTTTTTACATCCTTTTTATAAAGATTTTTGTTATATATAGTATTATTTTTAGTGATGCTGGGATTCATATTTCCCAAGCAAATGCTCTACTCCAAGCTACCCTTCAACCCCTTTGCTTACTGTTTAAGTCAGTGGTTTTCAACCTTCCTAATGCTGTGACCATTTCATGCTATGGTGACCCCCTATTATAAAATTATTTTTGTTGCTACTTCATAACTGTAAATTTTCTACTGTTATGAGTCATAATGTAAATATATGATATTCAGGATACCTGATATGTGACCCCCCAAGGAGGTCAGTTTGAGAACCATTTAAGAAGTTACCTTTATATATATATATATATATATATATATATATATAGAGAGAGAGAGAGAGAGAGAAATTTCAAGCTGTGTTATTTATGTGTGCCGCAGAGCAGCTGTGGCAGTCAGGGGACAACTTTGGGACTTTCTTCTACCTCGTTGAGGTAGGGTCTGTATTGTCTCTGCAGGTTTGTATCTTCTAGACTATCTGGCCTGAGAGCTTCTGGTGATTTTCCTGACTCCACCTCCCATCGGAGATGAACTGAACAGACTTAGAAACCCTTGCTGGGCACAGTTTCTTCTCCTTAAGCTGGTGTGACTTCTCTCCCTAGACAGTACTCTGGCAGGAGAGAGAGGGGTTGCTTGGAAAGCAGGCAGATGATTCAGCTTTAGGTATGTGCCACCTCATCCAGGTTTTTGTGGCTTCTGGAGATCACACTCAGATTGTCAGGCTTATATGCAAGTGCTTTTACCCACTGGGTCATTCTGCTGGCTGGCGTTATTTTTCTTTTTTTTTGGTTTTTCGAGACAGGGTTTCTCTGAATATCTCTGGCTGTCCTGGACTCGCTTTGTAGACCAGGCTGGCCTCGAACTCACAAAGATCCACCTGCCTCTGCCTCCCAAGTGCTGGGATTAAAGGCGTGCGCCACCACCGCCCGGCTGCGTTATTTTTCTTTATGGGTTGTGAGAGTTACTAATTTCAGTATCTTATATTTGGTAGGTTATGTATGTCATTTGGTGTACAGAGATTAAAATATGAGTATTAATTGAATCATTGGATATTTTCCTTTGTAGTTTGGGGCTTTGTGTCTTTAATAAAAATCATTTACTGTGTTAAACTCAGTGAGATACTTTTATTTTTTTAGGTTTTTTGAGACAGGGTTTCTCTGTGTATCCATGACTGTGAGGGACTCACTATGTAGACCAGGCTGGCCTTGAACTCACAGAGATCCACCTGCCTCTGCCTCCCAAGCACTGCAATTAAAGGTATGTATGCACCACCACGCCCAGCAATTAGAGACAGCTGTGAACTCCCATGTGGGTCCTTGGAAGAGCAGTGCTCTAAACCACTAAGCCATCTCCCCGCCCGTCCCCCCTCCATACTTTCCTCTAAATAATTTACCTAGTTTAGTTTATTTTTAGAACAGTAAAATGTTTTTATTGTGGTTTTTTTTGTTGTTTTGTTTGTTTGTTTGTTTTCCAGACAGGGTTTCTCTGTTTAACAGAGCTCTGACTGTCCTGGACTTGCTTTGTAGATAAGGCTGGCCTGGAAACCACAGAGATCCACCTGCCTCAGCCTCCAAGTGCTGGGATTAAAGGTGTGCACCACCATGGCTGGCAAAATGTTAATAAGTAACAAGCTATATGAAAGTATCACATGGTTTTCTCTTGTTAAAAAGGGCCATTTATACCTGACAGCGCAGACACAGTGTTACTAATGAGGATATAATGTTTACTTTGGTTTAAATAGTCAAGCCTGACCATTTAGAGCAGTGGTTCTCAACCTTCCTAATGTTGCCACCCTTTCATACAGTTCTTCATGCTGTGGTGAGCCCCAACCATGGAATTATTTTTTTTGCTACTTTATAACTGTAATTTTGCTGCTTTATTACTTGTAATGTAGATACCTGTGTTTCCAGTGGTCTTAGGTGACCCCTGTGAAAGGGTCATTTGACCCCAAAGGGGTCAAGGACCACAGGTTGAGAATTGCTGCTCTAGAGAATCTGAAGTAGGTTAACCTTGACTAAAGACAGCATCTTCTGCAGGACTGCTGGATGCTTTTGATCAGCACAGTTAGCTCATGAGAAGGAGGGTCGAACACCCAGTGGTTCTAGAACTCAGGAGGCGGAAGTAGGAGGGTCACTCACTTGTTCTAGAATTTGAGACAAGTCTAGGCAATATAAAGGGTATCCCTGTCTCAAAAGAGGATGTTGAAGGAATGGTCCCCTAAAACAGACTACCTTCCCTACTCAGAAAACAACTATAAGCCTGCAGCAAGGCAGAGAGTTACCTCATTCTGTGTTTTCCGATAAAATCAGGGAGGTGGAAAGGAATGAAGTAGAGAACTCTGCTTTTTTTTGAGACAAGGTTTCTGTGGGTAACAACCTGACTATCCAGGTTGGCCTTGAACTCAAAGAAATCTGCCTGCCTCCGCCTCCCGGGTGGTGGGATTAAAGTACCACGCCTGGCTTAAGAACTCTGCTTTTGCCGGGCGGTGGTGACGCACGCCTTTAATCCCAGCACTTGGGAGGCAGAGGCAGGCGGATCTTTGTGAGTTCGAGGCCAGCCTGGTCTACAAAGCGAGTCCAGGACAGCCAGAGATATTCAGAGAAACCGTGTCTCGAAAAAACCAAAAAAAAAAAAAAAAAGAACTCTGCTTTAAAGATGAAGATTTGCTAATGTGTGTTTAATCACCAAGAGATGAAGTCTAGGGTTTTCTTCCGTGATGTTTTGTGAGACTGCAGCCATTAAATGCAAACAAACAGTGCAGATTTGGCAGGACAGATGTGTGTGCCCTAGACCTGGTTGATTTCAGTGCTGTCCTTGGTCTGGTGTGAGGGAGCCTTGGGCTTTGTCAATCTAAAGCATCATTTGTTAACAGAGGCCAGCACTGGGCTGAGATCCTTTGCAGAACTGTGCAGATCTGCAGTGCTGAGGACCATTTATCTTTCCAAGTATGCCTACATGAGAAAATTTGCTTATGAAACATAGTTTAGCTATTACGGCTTTTTGAAAGCCCTCTTTCTCAAAGGGATCATCTTGGATACCAACTGTGAAAATAGTGGGTTACACTTACCCTGTTCTATTAATAACAGGCATTGACTCTACTGGCAGCCATGGAGCATCCTTGGTGGTCCTATGTAGGCTAGCCTGACTTGGGCCCCTAGCCTTCTCTCCTGCTTCTCTTGCTCAGTGAAGTCTAGAGTTTGCTTTTCAGTACTACATGAGATAGGGAGCCCAGTATCCCAACCCTACACAGTTAGGATACCCAGGCTTGTCTTCTCATTTGTCATTTACTGATTTGTAATGACTTCCCTTGCTGCACTTTTAGAGTGTTGTTAATGGTTTTAATTTTGTAATTACAGCTGATAAGCTTTATTATATTTTCTTCCATAGTCACTTTACTGCACTTGTTTTTATTCTTTCTTTTCATTTGTTTACTCCTTGAACCAATCAGTGAAGAAATGAGAGCAGCCACTCTGTTAGGCATTGAGCTGTAGTTACAGAGTCATGACCTCGGGAGCTGACTTCTAGTGGGGGAAAGATAAGGTGAACGTTATCCAGTATGCTGGTGATATCTGCAGGTGGCAGTGCTGTGTAGATCCTTGAATTGTATATTTGGGATATGCTCCGTATGATGTGAAGGTTTCAGATATGGCTCTCCATTTTCTACAAGTTGGAGGTCTCAATTTCGGGGTTCCTAGGCACTCAAATCATTTACAGAGGCAACAGAGAGTAAGTGGGCTCATGCTTTCCTTTTGGAGTTTTAGCCAATTCCTAACTCATGGCCCTTGGGAGCTCAGCTATGCCCAGCAAAAAGATTCCCAATTATCAGTGGAAGTGAATGCCTTAGACTCTGCTTTTGTCCTCTACCATTGTGTTCTGGAAAGTGCTGAATGACATCAGTTGAATAAGGAAAGTTTTAGAATAGCAGAAATTCCAGGGTGTCCCAGGTAGCCAGACACCCTTAATTCTCTAGACTTCCCTGTGTTTGTAGGGGTGGGGACTGAGGAGGTACTGCTGCGCTCACATTTTCTTAGAGATAAGCTTTTACTAATGGAACTAATATACTTACTTTTATAGATGTATATTGTTGATGTATCACTTCTTCAGATTCCTGTTTAACTTGCTTTTTTATGCTAATGTAGTAAATATACTGAGATGTTCTTGTACCTGGAACATGCAGTGTTTGGTTATCCTCTGCATTTGAGAATTTCCTTTGCTTAGATCTTGAGTATAGGCTTCTTTAATGAATTTTAGTTTCTTCATATATTGATTTTAAGTACCATATTTTTCTGTGTTTAGAAATAATAATGAGTCCATGTACTCTTGTGGCTTGTTGTCTGCTTGTTTGTTATTAGACCCAGAGCCTTACACATGCTAGGCAAGTGTCCAGCCCTCTGTCTGATCTTTTTAAGTTATACTGATGAATGCATTTTACAGGTGTATGATTTAAAAAGACCATTTAGAAAATCGGAAACATTTAAAGACAGTTAAACTAGGCAAGAAGGGGCATACATACCTGTAATCCAAGCATCCAGGAGGCTGAGTGCTGCAGGATTGCAAGCTGTAGGCCCATCTCAAGGAAGGAGGGTAGGAGGGGGCACACACATGACCATGGCCACATTATTTCACATGGGTTCTGGGATTTGAACTCTACAGTCTTCAAGCCTATCCAGCATATACTCTTTCCTACTGGACCATTTCTCCAAACCACTCCCTACCTTGTTGATCTCACTGCGTAGCCCACAGTGACTGTCCTTATTCTCTGACCTCCACTTCCAGATGCTGGGATTATAGGTGTGTGTTACCAAACCTGGACAGTGCTGTGCTGGGGTCAAACCCAGGGCCTCATGAAAGACCAGCAAGCATTTTACCAAATGAGCCCCACCTTACCCTTAAAGTGTTATTTACCTTTTATGATTAAGCAAAAGCAAATTATTTGAGATTTCTGCTTTTTAAATTTCATTTGTTTGCTTTCATCATCTGATACTGTTCAGACTACTCATCCACTACAGCTACATTATTTATTTGAATTATCTCTTCAGTAATTGATCATAGTGTTACTTAGTCACAAATAGTATTTTTTAAATTTTGTATGACATTTGTAAATTTCCTGAAAGCCTTAGATGGAGAAGGAATGATAGCTTTGTTGGTAAATTTAATTGGACATCTTCAGGGGGTGCCTGATGTTTACTTAACTAAAATTAGCTAATAAACTGAGATTGGTTGCTCATGCCTGTAGTCCTTACCCTCAGAAGCCTGAGGCAGAGGGATTGATAGAAGTTTGAGGCCAACCTAGACTATAGAAGACAAAACAAAACGCCTAATTACCCTGTTTCTAGTTGTTTGAACTATTCTCATCACTCCATTATTGGGCCAAATGTTGAGGTCTTGTACAAGCTGATGCTGGGCACTGTTTTCAGATCTGCAGTTTCCTGCTCTTTACATGTGTGTGACGTTTGTGGTTGGTTCTGACAATATCACATCATCCAGCCTTAGTCTTTGAAAATTGGATTATGTTCTTTAAATTTGGTTTGAGACTTTCCATCACATTATTCTTAGTTTCCTAAATGCATTTTTTTCTTATACCCTAAAATAATTTTCATTGGCCCTAGACTTTTTGTCCTTTAAAAAATATATATTTATTTTTAAATTTTATGTTCATTGGTGTTCTGCCTCCATATATGTCTGTGTGAGGGTGTCAGATCCCCTGTGTCTGGAGCCATAGACAGCTGTGAAATGTCATGTGGGTGCTGGGAATTGAACCCAGGTCCTTTGGAAGAGCAGCCAGTGCTCTTAACTGATGAGCCATCTCTCCAGTGCTGACTTTTTGTTCTTAACTCATTCTACTTTGAATCATCTCTTCTGAGTACTAGTTTTCAATTTAAAATATTCAATATTTAAATTGATCCATGAACTCTTTTTTTTTTTTTGGTTTTTTGAGACAAGGTTTCTCTGTGTAGCCCTGGCTGTCCTGGACTCACTTTATAGACCATGCTGGCCTCGAACTAACAAAGATCCGCCTGCCTCTGCCTCCCAAGTGCTGGGATTAAAGGCATGTGCCACCACCGCCCGGCTGATCCATGAACTCTTTAATCTACTCAAAATGAGGGGGAGGAGTTCCATGATTTCCAGCAGCTTAATTGTCATTTAACTGGTTGTTAAAAGTTCTTGTAGTTAAGAGTTTATCTAAGTGACCTAAAGCATTCAGTGGAACCTGGTAGCCTCAGTGATGAAGTAGATTTGCTTCTTTTTTCACGTTTGTGTATAATTTTTACATCCTCACAATGCTTTTAATTTCTCTCTTAGTGGAAGAAAAAGCCAATACTTACCTCCTCCTCGGCATGTGCTTAGACTCTTGTGCACGCTACCTGTTATTCTCCAAGCAGCTATCACAGGCACAAAGGATGTATGAAAAAGCCCTGCAGATTTGTCAAGAAATACAAGGAGAAACACACCCACAGGTAAAGGATAAAAACAGTTCTGAGAAACAGTGTATGTAAGCCAGGCCTGGTGGTGCAGGTACTCCTCAGTTGGGTCATAAGGTCGAAGGTTCAAGGCTGCCTGACAAAGTTAGTGAGATCTCGTGAGAAAAAGAAAAGGGCTGGGGGCATATTTCAGTGGTAGAGAACTTGCATAGCATTGGTGAGACTCTAGATTCAGTGTCTAGATTAGTTATGGGTGTGGCAAGGCATGGTTAGCTAGCCTGAGTGGTGTCTAAGGGTATGAAGGCTCATATCCAGACGTATGGAATCCTTCCACTCCTGGTCTGTTTAGTTTCTTACCACTAGCTTTCACCACTCCCAACTACAGGTTTCAAGAACATTTGAGATTATTGATCAGTCACTGGCTCTGCATAGGCCCTGTATAGTCATGCTTTACACAGTGGTCTGTACAGGCAGGACCAACCCACTATCTGTGCTTTCAGAGCTTCAGGATATGCAGCCTCCTGTTTCACAGTGGTCTGCAGACTCTCAGTGAGAACCCCCCCCAACTAGGGAGTAGACCCAGGCAGGGGTTTTGCACTGGCTCTACCACTGAACTGAACCCCCACACCCAGTTAACA
>CAJQZJ010032004.1:7700851-7712911 GCA_907164525.1 Lophiomys imhausi | reverse complement strand
ATTTGCACTGGCTCTACCACTGAACTGAACCCCACACCCAGTTAACAAAAGCAATAAACACTGCACAACAGAGACTTACTGACCAGTCAGAACCTTGTAAGTAACTGTTTAGTTAATATGAGTCTTTACCTCCGTTTTTAACTGTGGGAGGTAAGGAAGTAAGTAGGATTAGGGATTAAACTGAGGGTCTTATAAATTCAAGGCAAAGGCTCTACCACTGAGCCATGGGCATAGTAAGTGGCTAAGTGGCTCACACCTTTAATCCCAGCACTCAGGAGGCAGATGCAGGAGGATCTTGTGAGTTCAAAGCTAGCTAGCCTGTCTTCAAAGTGAGTCCAGGACAGCCAGGGACACAGGGATACACAACCCCCCCCCCCACACACACACACACAAAACCCTCTTAAAACCATTATTATAGAATTTTATATAATTTTTCAAAGCAGGCAAATCAGAGCCTTGTTAGAATACTAAACACAGAATTGAACTAGGTGGTGGTGCACACCTTTAATCCCAGTACTTGGGAGGCAGAAGCAGGCGGATCTCTGAGTTCAAAGCCAGCCTGGTCTACAGAGTGAATTCTAGGACAGCCAGGACTACACAGAGAAACCCTGTCTCAAAACAACAAACAAAAGAATTGCCATCATCTCTCCTGCTTCTGGCAAAATCCATTCTTAGGGTAGGAGTGGATTGCTCTGTCTGATGTCTGCAGCCTACCAAGTGAAACAAATTAGATGGAACATAAACTACTTAGGACTTAATTCAGAGAGCCTGGATGGCAAGCCATTGGGGAACAATAAGAAGCAAGCCTAGAATTCAGAGAACCTTTCTCAGTTTCAAAGTTGTAATGAGAACCTGCATAGTACAGGTGATGTGTTTCTTCCTAGGGTGGCTTAGGATTGAGGCAGGAATGCTGCTGTCCTAGTGCAGTGAGCTGCTCTGTGGTGCTGGCTTCTCACTCCATAATTGTCTAGAGCAGACTGTCCTGTTCCCACACTGAGTCTTCATAATCACTTCCCATAGTGTGGAACTAGCATTGTGTGCAGCACAGTGTGATCAGCAGATGTCTGCAGTTGGTCTGCAGTTTGTAGAATTCAAGTAAAGTTGAGACTTGTGTGTGTGCAGTGTAACAAACTTCAGGTTAATGTTCTTTCTGTGTAGGTATGTTTGTAAGAAAAGGTATTTTTTTTGTTCTAGACCATTGTGCTGATGAGTGACTTGGCTACTACTCTAGATGCTCAGGGCCACTTTGATGATGCCTACATTTATATGCAGAGAGCATCAGACCTGGCAAGAGAGATAAATCACCCTGAGTTGCACATGGTGCTGAGCAATCTGGCTGCCATCTTGATACACAGAGGTAGGTTGCAGTGGAAAGGGACTGCATTCTGAGAAGGTTATCATCATTGAAGTGAAATGGTTTTCGGGAGGGCAAATGACAATGAAGAAACCCCTAAGAAGTCAGTGGTTCTCAACTTGGGGTCGAATGACTCTTTCACAGAGGTCACTGGAGAACATTGGAAAACACAGATGTTTATATTACAATTCATAACAGTAACAAAATTACAGTTATGAAGTAGCAACTAAAATAATTTTATGGTTGGGGTCACCACAACATGAGGAACTGTATGTATTTAAGGGTCACAGTGTTAGGAAGGTTGAGAACCACTGCCCTACATTAAAAGGCTGCCTAAATAAGGGCAGAAAGTGCATATATATTAAAGTATTATTTTGCTTAATTCACATAACTTCTATGTTTCTGTGTCCTTGTGAAGGTAGAGAATACTTTGCAGGGCCAGGTCCTTGTCTCTGCAGTGTTCACAGGTTCTTAAGTCTTTTGCAGGTTAATCCTTAGTGTTCTGAAGCCACACTATGATAAACGTTATAGGTTTCTCTTGTTCCACATTACTCAGGGCTTCACCTCAAGGTCCCATAAACCTGGGATCATTGGTCTCTATTGCATGCACCACCATTGTGAAATCTTTGGCCAAGGGAGAGCCACAGCACTAAGTACCTTAGAGCTGACAACTTCTCCAACCTCTGAACCAGTTGTCAAGTACTCACGGACCCAGACAGCACTAGATGCCATTTTTGAAGCACCCAGTAAATCAGACACTAGTGGTTCCTCTTTAGTCACTTTGAAAACACATATTTTTCTTCTCCCCCTTTTTTGGGTTATTTTAGAACGATACATACAAGCAAAAGAGATCTACCAGGAAGCACTGAAGCAAGCAGAGCTGAAAAGAGATGAGGTTTCTGTTCAGCACATCAGGGAAGAATTGGCTGAGCTGTCAAGAAAAAGCAGACTTTTGACTTAATTTTGTTGAGTTATATAAGTTTCATTTTGCTGTAGAGAGGGCAACCTCTGGTAACCCAAAGGAGTGCCTGTTCCTTCGTTGTTGTCTGGACCCCAAGCAATGGTGTAAATGGGCTTTCTTCAACTCAGCTTCAGTAAAGGACAAGTTGTATACACTGCCAATTTTGTTTCCAAATTTATTTTACTTTGATATGGGGTGTCTCTATGTGTAGACTGGCCTGGAAGTTGCTGTATACTTGAGGTTGGCCTCCAACTTAGTCTTCCTCGCCTCAGCCCTGCAAGTGCCTAGCCCTACTTTTGTTTTGAAAAGTGAAACAGCTTTCACCCTGTACTGACTATGAGTTATAAGGGCTTGGTTTCAAATGATGCTTTCCAGTGCAACATGTAAGTAAGGTGTTGTCCATGCTAGTCTGAGAAAACGATAGACTACAAGTGGTCATTATACCTTCCATAAGAGTTTGGCGAATGCTTTCTCTTTATCCATTTCTGGCAAACAACTTACTTGTCTCGTGGCCCAGGAGGATTTTGGTGAGTTCTCTTATAGACTATTTTACTGAAGCACTGTGAGATTTAATGAACATGGAGGAAATGATAATTCTAGTCGGCCACCATTAGACAGCATTTACTTCCATAATGGAAAGGAGACACTTGGACTGCATACCCCTTCTTATGTAACTACTTAAATGATAGTGGTGGAAGGAATGAAGCCCCCATCTGCGCCGTCTGAACACTGGGCTTTTTAACAACAGTCACAAAGTGGAGTCAAGCTGAACCCAGTAGTTCTGACAGTGCAAACATGTACATGGTGGTATGGAGCCACTGCCCTGGACCCTACTTAGCCCGGCCTTTTTATTTTGCGATCTGTGTTCACAGCTGTCAACTGTGAAACCAGTTAAGAATCTTTGTCTAATGACTCTCATTACTGCCTCAGAATATATATACAAAATACACAGATGGATGCTTTTACCATTGCAGTCTGGCAAATGGCCATGTGCCTAAGAGAAAAAAAGACTGGTGTTGGCATGCCTGTGGAGGTGGGTAATGTGAGTAGGTTGGCCAGTGACTTTGGTTCATTTGTTTGTACTGAGAAATTTTTCATAATAAACTAGAGACTACCCAATATTGTATGTATTCTAGTAATCTTTGATTCCTAGAAAAATAATTGGCTGAGTTATTAAAAGGAAAACCTAAAGTGCAAATCCTCAGAATTAAACCAGAATTTTGTGTTGTCCAGGGAGAGTTCTCACTACCTTGTAAGTCCATCGACATTGACTCCCTAGCTTACCATATGTGGTCCCATTAACCAAAAATAACCAGATACAATTTCAATCACCTTTTGCTTTGAGAACGTTTTTACTGTTTCATAATTCCAGAGTTACTCAAGTTAGGTTTTAGGATTTTTAATCCTCCGAAGTGATTCATCTCATGGTCCTATGGCTGGAGAGACTGGGCTTTTCAGATAGTTTGATGTGTGTATTCCCAGGAACATTCGTGTGCACTATTATAAAAAAGGCAGTGAGACAAAGGGACTGATCTCCTTTTACTGATTACAACTTTAAACAATTTACATTTAATTTCATATTAAGGTTTTGAACTACACCATGTTACTGGAGTTTTCAGGGCATAAGTATATGTAACATACAGTCACAGCGTATGAAAATTTGAAGTGTAGTAGAAAATTTCTCACTAAATAGACTGGAAAATCATCAGAATATTACCTCTGTTGGAAGACCTTGATTTAGTTGTATGTGCATGTGTTACAGATACAGTGTTGGCCCATAAAAAATTGCGACCCCTTGATTTGCAGCTAACTGACTTCATTGTCTCAGTGCTTGCTTCTGCCCTTAGTATCACCATAAGGTGACCTCCACCTCTCTAAGTAAACTTTGTGAGGGTTGTGTTCTTTGTTCTGAACTAAAAAATGATGCTGGATTTCATGTTGTACTGTGGTGAGGATGGAGCAAGCAGTCTTCACGTGGAGCTACAGGAGCAGGTTAGCAAGCTAGGGGATCTGTCCTTAGATGAGCCAGCCCCACCTGGAACAGAGTTTAAACCCCTCAAGGTTAATCATCATGGTCATGTTTGGGGCCAGCTGACAAGCTCTAGACTTACTACTGTAACTTTGGGGGGGGGGCACGCTTTCAGCAGTATCAGAACATTTAGTTTTCACTATGTTGATGACTATTGTAAAGTGATAAGTATTCTGTCTCACCGTGTAGCCTTGGCTGGCCCAGAACGCACTCACCTTGTAATCCAGGCTAGCCTTGTCTTGCATTCTTAGTGATGTGCCTGCCTCTTCCTCCTGAGTGCTGGGATTAAAGGTGTGTGCTAACATGCATGGCCAACGTTTAAGATCTCAAATGTCTTTGTTACTTGCTGAGCTATAAATGGGCAAATATTGAGCCTGCATCTTTTTGTATTAAAAAGGGATTAGAAACCAGTGGTACAGATGCTAAGAGGTGCTCTTGGGCAGTGGTTCTAGAGATTTGAGTTCTAAATTCAGGTCTCCTGAACAGTCTGGGACCTCTTTTTCCCGTCTAGTTTTTAGTGGCATTATCCCCAAACCACTAAGTATCTGTATGCAGTGGAAGGAAGCCTAAACACAAAACTGTATGAAAACAAATCTGAAAATACAGCAAGCAATCCTTAATGTGTAAAGTGATCCTCCAGTACCATAATTAGTTTAAAATTCAACATTTAAATTACTTGCACCTTGAGAATCTGAAATGAAAACACTTTGTGTTCCCTAGAAGCAGAGGGCAGGCGCTGGTGTAGAGAAGGGAAAGGACTGTGTTCAGTGTTTAGTTCAGGATGCAGCGCAAAACAAGCTGGAAGACTGAGGGTCTGTACACATCATTACCTTTAACTCCGCCAATTATTATCGGACTAAAGAAAAGCAAGTATACTTCTTGTCTGAAACCTGAGACACGAAGACTCTTAAGTCACAAATGATGTACTTTAGCTATGGACAGGACAGTAAATTTATTTCAGAACAGAAGCTTTGTTGGGCTGCATCAGATGCACAAGATTCGGTAGGGCATGGTTAAAGTAGCAGTGTGCACACACACTGAGGTGCACCTCAGCGAGCCTTTAAACCTTAAAACTCAACTGTAACATACCCGTGCACAATTTGTCTTTTCAGTGCTACTAGTGAAGAAAGTACAGCCTGCACTGGCTCACAATATGACAGCTCTGCCCTTTGACCTCATACAGGCTTTATGACAGGGTATGTGTTAAAAACCTAAACATTTCCACAAGATTTAAAAACATCACTGGGAAAGCTGAATTTAGAGGAAACAAAAATACAATGCCCATGACAGCCAGCACTGTGTAACTGGACTGTGTGAGGTTGTTTAGAGGCTGGGGTTAAAAAGATACACAAAGAATTCTAAAAATTACCCCCAGTGTTGATGCGCTGATTGAAATTTAAGTACATCAGATACTACAGCAAGGGGACACACTGCAAAAGGTCATCTATTTACAGAAGAGTGATTTAAAGACATCATGGTTTTCTTTACAAACAGGAATTGTCCACTTTTTGAAAAGCTCTATACTTCAACCTTCCACTGTTGTAATCTGTGTAATTGCCTGTATTAGAGGCAGGTTGGTTGGTTTGTTTTCCCATTTGATTTTCCAAATGAGTTTTCATCATTTCTTCCTTATCTGTGGCCCTGGCTCTCCTGAGAAGTCTCTGGGCACAAATCATAGGGCAGAATTTTTTCTTATCTCCAATTAAAAACAAAGCTACAGCTCTGTGTGCACAGTTCAGTCATCACTATCAGACAGTGTCTCATACTGCGCTGAGAGGAGCGGGGCAGGTTCCCGCTCCCAGATGCGGTTCTGTTGATGGGGAGCTGCTTGGTTGATGGCAGATGGGGCACACGCCATCGGTGTTGGTGGTGTATTGCTGAGCATCCGCATGGTCAGAGGGTTGTAAGGGAACTGAGTAGAACCTGACAAAAGGAAAATGAGGTTTTCAGTGTCAGCATCTAGTGCAGTCTTTACAGGATGGTCTATCTAGTAAAATGGTCTTGTGATGCCTTAGAAACAGAACGGCAAGGGAAGGCCAGCACTCACAAGCAACCACATGGGCAGGGGTGATAAGTCTGTGATATCATATCACATGTCTCCGCAGAGAACTGAAGGAGAGAACTACTGAATACTAAGCTGTAATTGGAGGGGCCTAGCCATACTAGCAACTTTCCAGTAGAAACCAGAATACAGTTCTCAGAATGTGGCAAATATCCAAACATTAGCCATGCTATGTGACCTCTACAGTCACTTGCCCAACTGAAATGTTTATAAAATTTAAAATGGGGCATATTAAAATGGGCCATTTCCCTTTGTGAGTTCTAGATTATTTAATTGTCCGGTGGCCACAGTACCTTCTATCAGCTTAGATGAAAACCATAAAAAATGCATTTTACAAGTCCTCTTTTGATCTAATAAATAATCCTGTCTTCCCCCTAAAAATGAAACCCTGAGGTAAGGAAACAACTGGGTGAAGGGAAGAGGGGCAGGGTGGCAGGGAGAAAATGAGAACAAAGTACACGATGCGTCTCTGAAAAAATGACTGAGGCAGCGTCTCCTGCTGTACACCGACCTACATGCTGATGTATGCTTCGCTTTTGTAAGAGATTTCTAATACATGATCCCTTTACATGTGGCATCAGAGGTTTAAAGGCAGAAGAAGCCTTCAAGTGTACAGGTATAGAAATTATTAAATTATTAAGACATACAGGCCAGGACTCATTTCAGATTTGAGGCTGCAGAATGGGACATGTGTACTAACCCACAAGGAAAGCAAAGCACACAATTCTCTGACACTCTTAAACAACTACCCATGAAGGGTTTTGTTTGCTTTTTGGTTTAATTCTTGTTTGCTTGTACTGTGTATGATATGTGTGGATTAACACCCAAAACACACTCTTGTTAAAAAATACTTTCCAGTTAAGGCTTTGATTTCTTAGTGAAAGGTAAAGGTGACATTTCAGTTCATGGAAGAGCTGGAACCGAACACATTTCCAAATACTGGTTACCAACCAAGCATAATGAGTCACGTAAAATATAAAGTCTCTTGTGAACAGTAGAGCCAAGTAATGATACAGAAAACTAGTCCTTGCCCCCACTGTGCCACTGAGTTCACAAACAGGTAACATAACAGCACCGACACAAACTAAATCTATTGTCTCGGTTAAACAAGACTGCTCAGCACTCCCCACCTGTTGAAGAGGGCCTATCTTCCCAGGCCCATCCTGGCGTCTGCCTATGGTAATCACCTTCTGAATGTACAGAGGAGACAGAAGAAGGCCGTTCAGTTCCTAAGTAGCTTTGCCCAGGAATAGGAGACTTAGACTTCCTGCTGTTTGTTTTGTTGATCAGCTTTGGTTTGCATACTCCTAAAAGTGAAATTCAAGTTAAACTATTAATTACTGATAAATAATTTAAGTTCTCAGTGACAAAAACAATGCCTACCAAAAGAGTAATTATATAAAGCTAAATTAAAACAAACAAAAAAACAGTGGTAGCCTGAAGATTCCAAATCTTGTGCCCAACTAAAGACACTGTGTCTTTTTAAAAAGGAGGTGGGCGCATTCTCATCCTGTAAACTTCAGAGCGTGGAGACACTGGAAACACTGCTGGCATTGAGTGTAGGTAATGTTAATAAACATCTGGTTCCCTCTACCCCCACCTCAACCTACCCCAATTTAAAAGAACCAAGTGGAGGACTTAGGACATTGGAAGTATGTCAAGGACAGGCTGCAGCAGATACTCTCCAAATCTCACTGGCTCTATTTCCCACCAAAGTTTACAGCACTGAGACACGCGAGACTGGGTTCAATAACAAAATATTACAAATCTAAAGAACCCACATCACTTAGCACACTTTTTTCCTTAGCCCCAACAATTTTGCCCTACCCCAACTGTATACAATGACTATCATTTTAACTCCCTAATAGTTGCCAATTGATCTTAAAACACAGAAATATACAATCAATAAAATTAGAAGAGCAGAAACAAGACTTCAGTATGTATGTTATAGGGAAGGGAAGCAAAACTAATGTTGATTGCTTTAGCCCTTTCCTTAAAAACAGCAAGATTTTCACCTGAAGATAGGAAGCAAATCTAAAAAGCAAACCATAACAGATAACTTCTTAAAACATTAAAGGACTATATATAAATACTGAAAGCATAAGTTCATAAGGTTTTTTTGTAGGTTTGTTTTTTGGTCTTTTGTTTTTCAAGAGAGGGTTTCTCTGTGTGGCCCTGGCTGTGCTGGACTCGTTTTGTAGACCAAGCTGGCCTCCAACTCAGAGATCCACCTGTCTCTGCTGGGATTAAAGGTATGTGCTACCACGCTCGATCTACAGATTGTAAATGATCTCATATGTATCCTGTGTCCGTAAGAGATGTGTTGAGTAATTCCTGTCTATGCAATGGCTTTCTGGGTTCTGGGATCTCAAGAATTATAAGTTTAAACAAATGATTAAAAAAAACTATCTTTTGTCTGAGGTGTGTGGGGTAGGAGTGAAGGTGTCAGTTCTTCTATCCTGCTGGTCCTAGCGACCAAGCCCAGGTGAGCAGCATTGGTTGCCCACTCCTTTGCCATTGTAGAGTTTTGCTCCCTTTTCATGATCTCTTTTTGTGGTTGGCAGCTACATTGAGGTTTGAGGATTTTTATTAGAAGAGCAAATGACATAGCAAAAAATTATACCTGGGTTGGAGAGATGGTGCAGTAGTTAATACCTGAGCACCCACATACATGGTAGTTAGCAACCTTCTGTAACTCCAGTTCAAGTGGATCAAATACCATTTTCTACCACATGAGTTCTCTTAGTAGCCCATCAGAACTTAAAGTAGCAGTACACTTACAATAAAAAACTTACCTGAATGAGGTGATGGGTCCCCTTCATCTCTCCGTGTCTCACTGCTAGTCACAACTGAGGTGCTGGCACCACCGGGCACAACTCCCACAGTCTGGGGGATGACGACACCATGATCTTCACCTTTATCGTCAAAACTCCCCATGAGGGCCTTTCTGATGATGTCTTCCAGACCAAGATTACTGGCTGGGTCGGCAAAAGAATGGCTTCTTGAACTAACTACACCTGAGGAGACAAGGCGGGGTATTACTGCTCGTTTCTGAGGCAGATCATAGCACAGGGAAATGAGCAGAAAGAAAAGAGGCTCTCCAGCCCAGCGAATTCATAGCACTCAGACCCCGGATGACCTGGGTGGTCTGTGCTCAGTGTCATCCCGACCATTTCTTTGTTTTGATCACATTTTATTAAGAATTTAGACGTCTTACCTGATGTAGTAACTGCTGGCAGATTGAAGATCTCAGTTCCTGGCTGGGCAGCTGCTGTATTCAAACAAATCTTTAGATTAATTGAGATGAGACAATCACGATATAAAGTCTCATGAGATTCTAGAATAAAATTAACCTTTTTCTGCATACATTTATTATGTGAAGATGAGATGAAAATATCTTTCTTGGGGCAAGAAGGATATTAGGAAATAAAGTCAGAAAATTCAAAACACAAGCAAGATAATTCACAAAAGAAAAAGAAATGTTATGTTGCTAAGGGGGAAAAACTACACAAAACAGGAAAAAGTCATTAGCAGAGCAGGAATCTAGGCTTCCAAAGAATGAAGGCTTGGACTTCAGAACCTTGAGAAATGCCAATAGTCAAGTTTGAGGAAGTTTTTTGAGAACCACCTCAGTGGGTGGTATGGGAGCAGCTGTGGTATGGAACGAAGTGGAAACACTTTGCACTTAGGATATTCCCTGGGTAAAACAGATTTATCATTTATTCCTGGAAAATGTACAATTTATAACTTGTAACTTGAATAAAAACAGATGGAAAACGATCTATAAAGCATCTCCTGCCAGGAGGGGAAGGAACCTGAAGACATAACTTGTTTCTTTCACTTACTTGCTGCTGAGAATGTTGAGGAAAAACAAAACAAAACAATTTTAGAAGCAAGTAGCCGCCTAAACAAATGAGACCTGAGCAGAGGATATTAAGGTTGAGAGCCATTTATGAAGAGCACATGTGTAGAAATTAGCATTCTTGATTAGAGCAGGTTGAAACTGATGAGAGGAAGAGGGAGGAAAATCCCAAACACAGGAAGGACTGTTAGAATAGCAACTACAGGCAACACAGGGTAAAGTCAGCCTGAAATAACACACAGTTTGTAGACCTTATTTAGTGAACCATTACTGACTGAACCATAATAGAATAAAAAATCAATAAAAAATAACCCAATGAGAATGGGTGTGGTAGCACATGTTAGCCCAGCATTTGGGAGACAGGCAGAAGCAGGAGAATCTCTATGCCAGAATTAGAGACCCTCTCTCAAATAGCCACATACATATACAAAATTCAGATGAATATAATTTCATATAGTTCAGACAGTGGTACTGCCAAACACTCAGAATATGGCCCTCCTTTTCCAGAGCTTACAGTTAAGTGTGCTGTTTTCATATATAGACCACAATGACCTGGTAACTTAGTAAAAATGGTATTTTCTACTTTAAAAATCACACACACACAGTGTCTATGTGGCCCTGGCTGTCCTAGAACTCCCATTTCACACTTTTGGGGCCTTACACTTTACATACTCACTAAGCCCTCAGAGAGTCACAGTGCAGTTTGAGGCCTTGTCCTAAAGGAGACGTGCCAGCTGTTGTGAAGCACCCCAAGAGCTGCCACAACAGAGAGGATGATGGAAGTTAACTAGTTGTGAAGGAGCAGGAACTTCGTGTGGAGACTGCAGTGGAAGTCCAGTTTATTAAAAACAACTGGACTTCAAATACAAATTCAAGGATTTTTCAGTATGAAAAATTACAGGTTATAAGAGAAAAGGTGCTGAGAGCTCTGGAAAAAAAACAACCAAGGGCCAGGCTGAACTGAGGAGACTACAAATGGCCCAAAAGGTCAGGATCTGAGGCAATAGAACAGCTGACTGCAAAAGGGAGATGGCACAGCGTCACAACTGTGAAGACAACAGTAAAGTGAGTAGTTTGGGTGGCTTTTGCTTTTTCAGCTGTTTCCCAGTGAGAGCTGAATGATGTTCTAGAAGCAGAGATTCTCTAATATAAATTCCTTTTTGTATAGTCAGAGTTGTACAATTGAAAAATCCCAGGTTCTTGAGGCCAGAGAGATGGCTCAGTGATTAAGAGCACTAAGTGTTCTTCCAGAGGACCTAGGTTTGATTCCCAACATCCACGTGACAGTACTTTACAACCATGTTTAACTCCAGTCCCAGGGGTAGGAGGGGGTACAATGTCCTCTTCTGGCCCCTGTGAGCATTGTGCATGTGGCACACAAACATATGGGCAAAATCATCTATTCGTGTAAAGTGAAAAATAGAAATAACCCCCCGACTCTTTAACACGATTTATTAGTTTTGGCCATAAAATGCCAACACACTTTATCTTCTATTACATAACAGGTAACTGTTTTGATAAACTCTTTTGAGATCACCCATCAAAACAGTACTTGGTTTAGTAAATGCCTCCTGAATCACCAGAGCTGTTGCCTGAGGACATTATGCTATCAGGTAGGCTTTATGAGCTTACAGCATTCTCTGTTAAGTTTTTCCCCATGTAACCGAAAATTTTACTAAACTTTATTTAATACTACCTAAACACCTATGACCTATAAACACCTAATACCTATTAACCCTTACACAACCCTAACCCTATTAACCCTTACACAACCCTAACCCTAACCCTATTA